>BMAW01095301.1:24513-46398 GCA_019974015.1 Nephila pilipes
CCAAACACGTGTGAAAAAATATAGATAAGTCTGTATTTCTGAAGCAAAAAATTAGTCAATTAATGCGTCATAACGAAGGTCTACAACGTTTGGAGAGGGGTCCTATACGTATACTGTTTGACGTATCTCTACAGGAAAAAGTCCTTTGAAGTCAGATCAGATACAAATGGAGACTAATCCTTGAAATTACCATACCTGATTATTTATTCCTTGAATTTTTCCACCACTAGTGATTTCTTACTCGAAGGCACGCCATCTTTATGGAATGATACATTCATGGCAGTTGAAGCAACGACTAGTTTTCAACAAAATAAGAGTATTGTATTTCTTAGAAGTTCTAAATATCGTGTGTCAGTTAACGTGCTCTCGTAAAATATTGATAGATCAGCTTGCTTAAATAAATTTTCCCCCAAACATCATTAATCGAAAACTACATTTGATGTCTGACATTTGCAGAACATTACTGGAAATTCCATTATCCAGTAATGAGTTTTCTGCCTATTGTGCATTTCTTTCTGAGAAAAGTATGCTTCATCCATCCACATTGTATCTGCCAAGAATGTTGGTTGAGCCTCTATCTGGTTCATGAAAATGTTGCACCCTGTGTATCGTCTCTCGGCATCCCCGTCCAGTAGTGCTTGATGAGGTGTTGGGCGGTATGGATAAGCATCTAATTTGGTTAGGATTTCCCCGAAGGGGACATTTTGAGAAACTGCAGTTTTCACTTATCACTCTTGTAAGTATCGGTAACACAAATACCCGTAACTGCATCTTGATAACGTCAAACCTTGTCGCATAGAAGCTAAACTAATTGGATGCTTCAAAGTGGCTATAGTTATAAGAAGGAGGTGGAAGGAGCTATGGAGAAAAACGCGTGTCACAGATAGTTGAATATAAATAGACCACTAATAATAAATATAAATAGACACTAATAGACAGGAGAGAGTTATTTTTATACTAAGACGCTATTGTTTTCTTCGTTACTAATTTTTTATGCTTTGAACAAACACGTTTTTTATAGAAAATTCTTGCCATGTTTTTTTATATCTCTTGTACATGTTGGATATTTGATAATACAAATTCCGGTTGTATTTATCACTCTACTGTAGCTGGTCAACCAGATATTACCTAATCTTGCACATCCTGTCTTCCTTAAACGTTTCACAACTTTTAGGATGATTTTCTATAAAGGTTGCAGACCTTCAGGGAAATGTTGCCGATTCAACCTTGTTGAAGATCTTTCCTTGCTCCCTGAATTCACCATAAAGTAGAATCATCTCACAATACTTCTTTTTGGAAAATCGCTCCATAACGATAAGTTTCAACATACAACCCAGAGGAGATATCTGTTGTATAGCTGTCTCATCTGAAGAGCTAGGATGATTCATACTTATTTGAATAATGCACAAATTTCGTTCACCAAGCGCGAGTAGTGTTGATGCGTGTTGCAACACGGTTATGTACAATCTGCATAATGTCTGCTCTGTTTATAAAAACAACCAGTACAAGGATACCCCCCATAGGATTTGAACCACAACCTTCTCGATTGAGAATTGGATGTGATATAACTGTGCCACGATGTGGATTCGGTTTTCTTCCGAAAGATTTTCTTTTCTGTTTTTGTCCACATGTGTGATTTAAGAGTTTTATTTTATCATGAATGTACTCAAGTTGTCCTTTCGCACTAAATCAATGATATGCCGCAACTATATAATTCATATTTTCCCTATCTGGCACTACTTTTGACTCCAGAGCTCTAACCCCCAGTTTTTCACCAGGTGTAGCTGCAAGCGGTCTCATGTAGTATCACAAAGCCTTTTTAATAAACCTAGATAACACTTTTATGAATGTAACTGCAGCTGTTTAGAAAAGTTTGGGAGATGGACTTTGGTGGGCACAATATATACTTAGCGCGTTATTTCAAAATCATTTCATTAACATTTATATATAAGAACTAAATATCGATCTGATACTTAAAAAATTGAAATCATCTACTCAAAAGGTTCCCCAAGGAATTTCAAAAAAAGATAGTGATTATTATTTACTTTGAGTATTTGAACTTCGGAAGGACAAATTAAATTTAGTCTCTTTAAATTGAATTAAATATCCATTTCAGTCGGTACACTATCAACGTTATCTCTCTGTTCTAAATTGAAGAAAAGAATGTCAAATCTTCGAAATTTATGTCCCAGGCGGGGAAAATCAAACAAAAATATCGCATGCCATACCAAAAGGAAAATAAATATAAATAGCGTGACAAAGAAAACCCCTCATTTGTTTTCGAAATGGACAAAAACTATCTTTACCTGTATGTATTCCTTCCTTTACTTCTAGGACTATTGCGTGTAAAAGGACACATAAGACTAAACTAAAACACGATAATAAATCTGAAGATGCGAAATATTAATCATGAAAGGTTGTGCAGTCAGGAGTTTTTTCATTACTTTGAAAGATTTACTTTTAGTTTAGTTTAGTTTTTATTAACGTCGCACTAGAAGCAACACGAGGGCTATTGGCGACGGACCTCGTAATTTTGAACCACGGTCAAGTGACGAGGACGACACCTGAGCTGGCACCCCCCTCTCCTAACATCCACACCACGCCAACGGGAGGACTTTGGGCCCCGAACAGATTTAACGTGCATCAGCCACGGCTACACGGCGGGTCTTTGGCGGCCAAGGATCGAACCCGCGACTGAACGATAACCGCCAGCCGTTAGTCCACGACCTTGACCACTAGGCTACCGCGGCCCCAGATTTACTTTTGAAACCGCTGACTTTAGAATTTTGTGAAAAATTGTTTCTTAAAGCCATGAGCAAACATCGGTGTATTAAGAACTTTAATCGATATTTGTTGAACTAACTTGTCAGAAACTTGGATCTGAGATTTCATACAATTAACTTCTTTGATGCACTTGAAAATTCTGTACTTTTATATTTTAAAAAATCTATTTTGTTTACAAATAAATCTATTATTTGTCTGGAATATAATCTCATTTTTTAAAAATTTATGTAAAATGTAGATTGTAAAAGTTGACTACTTCCATTTTATTGTTTTCAATATCACAGACATAATTACAGTTGAACCAATAGGCCATTTAGATTACGTTGTCTCACTTACTCCAACACTTTCTCCACTTGAAGACTTAATCATTTATAATATCTACCTATTTAAATATTTTAGATTTGATTTTAGTAATTAATAAGAGAAATATACCTGTACCAATTGATCAATTTAAATAAATTTTTTTTGTATTTTTTCAGCTAACAGTTTTCCTAGAAAATTTTATTTGAGAGACATAAATAAATAAACAGAACCATATATAAGGAAACCGTGTAAATATTCATGAAGAGAACAACAAAAGAAAGAAAAAAAAATTTCCTTACATAATTTTCTAGTTCAATCCTCATTTAAATTCTCTGCGTTCCAGTGTTAAATTGCCCCGTCAAGTAATGCCATTGTTGAATAATCAGTTTAGTATTTCTAAGCTTGACAGATAATTTTAGTGACATACTCGTACATTATGCAATTCACGCTACTTCATTACCTTGACATATATTATGTAAGTTAACGTCATTGCTAGGGTAACTTCATTACTTTAAAAAGAAGCTACAATGCTCTCTACCAACTTTATAAATTTAAGCAACACATAATTTTCCTATAAAGTCCATACCTAACTCTTTAATGCCATTTTAGAAATTATTAGTATAACGCACTTAAAGGATATCATAAAGGATATCAGTAAGTAGTAGATTAAATGGGCTTACAATAAATATAAATTAAAGAAGTAATTTATGTTTACTTCAGTAAATTACTTTTTATCTTGATTATTTTCAACGGATCAATTTTCTTAATCTAGGGAAAAGTTCAACTTACGGCACATGCAAATTCAATAAAATAATTTCCTTTGTCAAAGAATATTTAAATTCATAATCAAATATTTAACCCTAGAATACATTTAATAGAGTTCTAACTTAATAGTATTCATGAAGGACGAGATAATAAAATTCTGACTCCAAGCTACTTTAGCAACTCATCCCTTTCTTAAATTGTTAATTAAGTAAATATAGGTATACAAATTGTCTAACACAGAAGTATTTAAATTTCAGTAATTTATAAAACTTAAAAATGTATGTATTCTACTGGAGTATGTTGTCATACAAAGAATGTAACAGAGTGTGATTTAAAGTGTAGTAAATAATATTTCATTGATTATATAATCTCTTATCTTTCAATCCTTCAACATGAATGATAATTTCTACACAGCAATAAATCATGTGTACATTTGAATTAACTTAAATTTGTGTTGTTTTTACCATTTTGAGTGATATCATAGCTTTTGATCTCGTTTTTGTTACGTTCTAATTAAAACCAATTACACTTGTTTGTTTTCATTTGAACTACTTTTTCGAATTTTTAATTCGTAAAAAAAATATTTATATAGCCGTAATAGAGTCAATAAATAAATCTTTAATTATTTTCATATTATAGTAAAATATTATTAAAATCAAATACTTTATATTAAAATATTTTTTATTTCATCATCTTCGAATGCCACACATTAAAATGTATAACTTGATATTAATAATTTGTTGACCAGTTATAAAGTTTTAAGTGAAATTACATAATACCCTTTTTATTGATTTACTATAATTTTATTTATTTTCTTTATTAGCTTACAGATTTTTTGATATTTCATATGTCCCTATTAAAATATTGAACACCAGCAAATATACGGCAAAACTTTAAATTTAACAAATACAAGCTATACGCACAAACATTCATTAGCAGAAACCTGACATAATTTAATATTCCTTTATTTCTAAATCTTAAATGTTACGTTTTCCAGAAGCAATTTATCTTCAAACTTGAACCCCCATCCGAATACATTTTCAGATATTTAAATATTCTAAACTAAAAACTTTCAAAATCATTAGACCACCTCAGATATTTTCTTTCATTAGATAATTTTCAAGACCAAAAAAGTTAATTATTTTTCTCAGATAATGAACGCAATCGTTTCAAAACTAAAGGATTCTTGTGAAAAAATCTATTTTTTACTAAAATATATAGTTCTTCGCCCTTATCCAGTTATAATTAATTTACATTCCATATTAGTTAAATAAAATTTGTGATATTTTATTTGAATTTAACAAATTTGCTATCTCTTTTAAATGAAACTTTTAAACCATAAAGAACCGAAAGCTTTATTCCGTTTTTTATTTCAAGTAAGATGTATAGTAAAATTTGAACTTTTTCATCATCTGCTTTATTCTTCTACGGGGTGCGGTAAAGATGGTGAACTTCCCAGCAGGTGATGTATGTGAGTCCTGTCATTCAACTGAATACCCATTGCTCAAAAGATCATTCTTAAGAAAGAAAAAAGCTGCTGTACTTAAATTAAAATATGTCAAAAAGATGTCATGTGAATGCTTAGGGAGTAAGGTTCCCTTAACATTCACAACACATAAGCAACGTGGCTTCCATCACGTCATCTCAGTGAGTTCAAAATTACTGAGCTAATTACCACCAACTATCGTATATCAGGATGTCAATTAATTTTACTAAACAAAACCTTTCAAAAATTGAAGAGATTCTTGTAAAATATATTTGGTTATAAATAAACACGTATAGAATTAAACACGTAGACTGACATAGTAATATTCAATATTCCGTTCTAAAAAACCAATTTCGTTTAATCATATTATGTTAATAAAAAATCTAACTCTTCATTTATTAATAAATTTTTTGTTAATCAAAGCCTGTTTAGATTTTCTGTTTCGTTCCTAGAAGTTATCACTCATGTTTAAATTGATATATTGCGAATTTAATTGTAGCTGTAAGCTTATGGTAAATAAACAAACCGCGAGATATCCCGTAGTCAGCGTACTAGCCAAGAGCGTAAACTGCCAGTTATCTCGTAGCTGGTAGTCAACGTGTTAAACATAGTTTACGCGCAATAACACATTTAGCGTGAATGTGTAATCCTCCCCCAAGGACTTTCATTCATTTTTTAATAAAACATTGGGTATTGCACTAATACTCTTATTTTATTTAGTATGTGTTTACAGAAAGTACCAATCATAAAGGCATCTTTTTAATGTCTTAACAGGATTCAGTGTTAGGGCAAGAATATATTGAAAAGGTAACTGTTTAAAATGACTCAAAATATAATGAAAATTTAATTAATTAATTGACATGCTCTGAAGTTTCTAGAAAATTTCATCTTAAGTTATTCGTTTGATTTCTGTTGCTAACAAACGCATCTGTGTCCTCCGCAATCGCTTCTTTTTGTGTACGTATTGCTTTCATGTTTCCGTGTATGTGGGTGTATGTGTCCTTTTTTGAGCAATATCTTTAATATAACTAAATATTGGTAATAACAAAAAAGACATGAACAAAATCCTGTTTCTGTTTTAATGACAGTGATATTGATCTACGTAGTCTTTAGAAGTAAAAGTTAAATTATGAATATATATATATATATATATATATATAAGCATTCATTACCAAAAAATTTCTAAGATAGAGCCCAAAAGCAAAAGAAAAACAAAAAATTTGAATAATGGCAATAATGTAATTACTACTGATCCATACTTTGGAATAAAGTAATGTATGTTTCTACTAGTATTACTGATCAAATCATTTCAATTCAGCGAATAACATTATGAAAAATATGGTAACTAACCAAAAATCAGTAAATTCAGAAAATCAATCATTGAAGAATAAGAAAATAAACATATTAATAATTTTTAATTTCACTACAAAAACCAAATTACTCATAAATAATCATCTAAAATGTTAAAAGAACAATTAAAAGTCTAAATAAAAAGAGAAAAATTAATTATACCAGAAATAAATAACACATATATAAATATATATATATATATATATATATATATCTGCAGAAATCATACCAAATTACGAATACAAATACAAATTATAAACACTAAAACCAAATTTACATTTTTATTAAAACAAAAATAATAAAATACAACAGAAATTATTTGAAAAAATTTGTAAAGTAAAATAATAACAATAGTAACTAAGATAAAAGAATTATTTTTGATTGAAAAAATACAAAATATTGCAATGAAGAAAACTATAATATACTGAAACATTATGATATCTTAAATTTTAAATTAAAACAAAAAATATCACAACTATTATTTAAAATACAACAAAATTAATTACAAAACTGAAAAGAAAAGAAATAGAGAAAACCATAAATGGAAATAAAGTAATTTTAAATACTGTCCCTTACTTTGGAAATGGATAGTGCGTTTAAATTAATTTTACGGCTACAATCATCACATCTCATGAGTAATCCTATTATGACTAATGGAGGAGATCAAGAGAAGTCAAAATTCCATTAATTTAATTTAATCTACCATTAAAAAATAAAATAAAGAAACTAATACAAATAAATCAAAGTAAATAAACTTAAACATAAAAATAATTTATATCCATTTAAAAATAACTAATACACATTTATATACACTTATAAAAATATTTTTAAACTAAAAAAAATTAATCTCTTATCCTTATAACATATTTGCGCACATTTCATTCCATATGGAGCGATATCCTATTGCTTCTACATGCTACTGATTGATTGAATAATTGTTCATAATTAATTATTAACTAGAAATAATTATCCAACCAAATTTAAATTAATTAAGAACCTATTTCAAGTAATTCTTTTTAAATTTAATATTTTTTGCAAAAAATAAACCTACTAAAATTTAAAAACTATGACTCTTCAAATTGGTAAGAAACTAGACGAAAATTATGTGTCCTCATTTGGTGTCTAAAATAAAAATAAAAAAATTTTCATAAAAACCATTATTATGTTTATAAAATTATTACAGATGAATATTATCAGTAAGAAATAGGCAATGGTAATACTAAATTTGGGCCAAATTATAAAAAGTATAAAATGCTTATACCGATTATTTATATATATAAATATATACAGAAATTGTACAGATTAACTACACGACAGGAGAAAAGACAGCACTTATAATATAACTGCAACACCACTTTTAATTCCTTTCCGCTACCCGGCTCATTAGAGACAAATCTTTTATGTAATAAATATTTCGTAAGCACTCCCACTGCTTCCGGCAGGTACACTTGACCGCGCTACCGACATTTCCTCTGCAGATCCACTCACCCAATGCCAAACACTTCCAAATGCATCCTAGAACGATTGGATGCAGCTTCGACTTCTTATTTCTTGCTGCTCCGTCCAGGTGTGATGTCCCAGGGAAAATTCAGGAAAAGTCCGTAATTTTCTTCTCAGTTGACATTTCCACAAGATTCCAGCACTTTCTGAAATCTTCGTTTTGTCGCCAAGTCACCAGTGTTCTTGCCAAGGCCAAAATGGTCGACAAACTCGCCTCCATGTTTAAAGTGTCATTGCTTATCCTTTCCTTGGCTAATTGAGGCAATCCATGTAAATACCTCTTTTCCTTATAAGGGAAGACTCATCTCGGATTAGTGACTATATATGTATATATTATATATATATATATATATATATATATATATATATATATATATATATATTGAATATTTTAATTACTTTATATCCAACGTAAGCTTTTTTTTTCATCATGTTTCATTCTTATACAAAAGGTTCTTGGAAACAATACCGGAACTATTAGATTAATTTAAGTACAACACATTTTCACTTTACATAATTTTTATAACGCCCTCTCATACTAGTTTTTCCATTATTTCAACACTGCACTTTTTTTGTGATTTTAAGTGAATTTCATCCATTCTGTCTAAAATATGGTTATTTAATTCTTAAAGAACATCTAATCATATGTTGAAATTCCAATAACCTCTAAAATATTATCCACCCATTTCTTTCTTCTGATTTTATAAAACTTACCAATAAAACTTAGCACGTTTCCCTTGCTTTAAGCAAATTTTTAGTTGATTGTTAGTTTCGTTGTTTTGAAGGCATCTGCACCTCATTAGCGATTTCGAATGCTTCAATTCCCCAAGAATGTTCAAAGAATACCTTTTCAGTGTTGATTAACTAAACAATCCTCTATGCATAGTCTCTGAGGAGCTGAGCTGACTGTAAGTAGCAATCATCAACGATTTAGAATCATGGGTTTCTACTGCATTTCACTCGACTGTGTTTTGGTTAAGTGAGCAGAGTTAACTTGGGATCCGATAAATGAATGTTTGAAAACCTTGGTTGATAAGATGGGGTATGGTATATGATGTTATAGGAAATATTTGCAAAAATAAATAATACATTTAATTACATTAATAAATAATAAAAATAATATTTTGAGGAATTTACGCTTGCACTTTTGTAAATTTTAATCTCATGAATGTTATTCTAGATTTAATTACTAGTTACGGTTTTAAAACTTCTCGTTCTAACCTTATTAAGAAAATATCATATTTATGATTTTAGAGATTTATTCATGAGAAATTGTTTCTATTCCTACTTACAGGATTTCTAATTTTGAACTTTTTTCGATTACTATGGCATAAGAGAGAAACTTGTCAAAATATTCAACAATTCTAACTAAAATATGTGTAACAAATCCAATAATCAATAAATAATTTTGATATTTCAATTATAAAACTATTGTGTTATATTTAATTCTTATAATATTTCATATTTAATGCTTATTTTATTACAGAAAGCAAACATATACTCGATTACAAATACACAGTATTCCTATTAATAGTAAATTTTTTTTCTTGGAGTTGCCTACTGAAAAAAAAAGATTTTTCCGTATAATTAAAACAAATTTGTATTTCCAATTACAACCAATCACCATTAAAATATTTTTGACAACAATATATTTTACGTAGATTAAACAAAAGGATTTTAGGCTCAATAAAAACTAAATTATCTACAATCACTCTTAGAAATATGAATGAGTGAAAATAGGTTCATAAAAAATTGGCCTCTAGGATTTTAATAACAATCAAGAAAAATTTCTTAAATTTTATTTCCTTTTACTGTACTCTCTACAATAGAAAAAAATGAGTTGTCATCTCGTCTATCTTGGGTTTTAGATACTGAACGCAACTAAATATTCAAGAAAGCGAGAGCCGAACTATGGAAGATATGGCTACTATCCGGTAACCATACTCTATGGTTTAAATCAATAAATGTCATATCAAGAAGGCACGTGTACAAGTATTCAGTAGTCTTGCCTTAAACTTGTGAACTATGGTAGCAATTACCTTAAATGTAGTGGTCATGTGCCACAAAGTAAGATTAAGCATTATTTGGTGACCAACAGAGGAGGTAACGTTCCTATCTCAAAAACTTCAGGAATGCAAGAAAAACATTAATTAAAAAGTTAAGAACGTCTTCTACTTAGTACAAAAAGACACATCGTACATAATAATGTTAACGTATAATACTTGTGCTCAATGACTTTAAGGACGTGTAAAATTGAAGATATTTTGTTCCAAATTCTCAGCACTGTTTTAAGACAAAACGAGTTGGAAAGAGAGAAAAAACAGCTATTTATCAACAGGGTCCTTAACTTTATATTCTCCGACAGTTACTATGCGCATCTCGACTCTTTTCTTCTTCATTTTTACAACGTTTTTATGTATTTCACTTTGTGTGCGTCTGTCTGTCTCTGTGTGTATCAGTGTGTCATCAAATTTTAGATCGTTAATTTAACCAACTTCCCCTCGAGCTAGAGCTCTGAAACCTTGGGAATCGTTCTTACTCGCCTAACAATGCAATAATTAGACATTTGAGAGAAGTTTTAACTAATATTTGTTATTTTTTTAATAATGCAGTTTAGCCCAACCATTTGGCGCGATTTCAAAAATTGCCAAACTCAGCGACTTTTTTTTGCCTGAACGTTAAGCACACGAAGCGGACCAAGTCAGCCACATTTGGCAAAATACCGCCATATAATTTTTTAATAAAATTTGCTACCATATAAAAACGTTGTTTTTAAAAAAGTTGGTTTTTATCTCGAATTATTTTTGTGTCGAATCCTTGCGATTTTAAATAAAGATTATGTAACGAAGATAACACTAAAGTCAGCACAACATTCTCAAAACTGATGAAATCTATAATGTAAGAAACCTTATTATATTTCCTTCATAACAAAATTTATCTCAAAGAATTAAAGTACTGACATAATTGCAGGTTATGCCATTTGTCAGATTCGAATCATGATTTTTCGAATCCATGGTCATTATATCTGGATTTTGTTAATGATGTGAAACGAAATCGGAAATTGGAAAAAAAAAGGAAATTGAGCAGCAATAAATTTGCTAATCGGAAATATGAACAATGACGAGGTCGCATCGAATGTAGCAAATACATGCGTTTTTTAAATATTTACGAGAGATAAATGACATAAAACTGTTTCAGCCGAATGGACTTGTTAATTTATACTAAATAAATGTTCCTTTGCATACTAAAAGTTCTGTTCTGAATTTTTTTCGCTTTATTGACCCAAAATCCGAAGTTGATGACATCAAACAAAACAGGAAAAAAATAATGAAAAGGAACTAATTTTTGTACCTCGCAGATACGAGGGGGCCACTAATGTTGTTCTTAGTCACGCAACCATTTCCGTGTTAATATCCAAAAACAAAAAGGTTTCAATCACAAAACATAAAATGTCGAGTTTGGTAAACTCTTGCTTTCATTGGTAGTGTAAAACTTAAATTATACGGGCATATTCTTTCATCGGCCGAATCAATATTATTTGAATGTTTTAAACAAGTGCAAGTCGAAAGATTTTCACTAAATTTTAGAACTGTCTCGCAAACTGAAAACTAATATCTAATAAAATGGAATAAAAATTAAGTCATTTTTTTCCATTAGTAATAAAATCAAGCTGCATTTTCCAGAAATTCTGGAGTGGTTACTACCCACCGAGTGATTATTTATCTCCAAGGAATTCAAATGTACGAGGTGAGGCTATTAATAGTGAAGCTGACAATGTTTCAGAAGAAGTACGCTTGCGCCAAACGCCAATGACCAATACCTGTTTAGTGTGAAGCCTTATTCTTCGAATTCAGAGCCTCTGTTATCTGTTAAGAAATCCGTATAGTCGTAGTTTGTGGCCGCGGTAGCCTAGTGGTCATGGTTTCGGATTCGTGGCCAGCGGTTTTCCTTCAGTCGCGGGGTCGATCCTTGGAGGCTGAAGACCCGCCATTTAGCCGGGGATGATGCACATTAAATCTTTCAGGGCCCAAAGTCCTCCCGGTGGCGTTGTGTGGAAGTTAGGAGAGGGAGATGCAAGCTCAGGTGTCTTCCTCGTCACTTCCCCGAGGTTCAAAAGTACGAAGTCCGTCGCGAATAGCCCTCACTTTGCTTCTAGTGTGACGTTTAAAAACAAAACTAAAGTAGTCATAGCTTTCGCTCCCATTGAGTTACTTATTTGTTTCGCGGAAAAAAGGAAAAAGTGAGCAACGAATAGCTGTAAGATTTCACGTGAAACTTGTAAAAACCTGCTACTAAAATTTATAATTTATTCTTTAAAAAAAAATGGGGCAATGAATGTTTCTAATCTGACCGTCGGTTAAGTATTTGTGCGATTGCTGAAACTATAAGGATTTACAAAGAATCTATAAGGCAAATTTTTCTACCAAGATAATGCGCAGGCTCCTTCTACATTGTCTGATAAGAGATTTCTATCCAAGTACAGCATCCCAGTGCTAGATCATCGGCTTTATTCGCCAGATCTTGAGTCATCCGACTTTTATCAGTTTGCTAGGTGAAATAAGTATTAAAAAGAACAATATTTGAGTCCGTTGAAAACTGTGAAAGATAAATCGGCCCTCGTCCTGAAGAAGCTGACAGAAGATTTCCATCACTGTTTCGAAAAAAGAAAGATTCGCATTGAGCATTGTAGGGTTAGAGGAGGGCTGTATATTGAAGGTAATAATAAGTAAAAATGTATTATATGAAAATAAAAATTGTTACATCGTCAATCTCGTTATTTGATAGCCACATCTCTTATTATGTGATCTCCTTTTCCCTCAGGCATAATTGAATGAAGCAGTAACCATTTAACGAAAAAGATATGTCAATAGCATCTGTAGTATATATTACAAGTAAAAGCGTCTTTCATTGGATATCATTAAGTTTAGAAATGCATTTTTCAATAGAAATACTTCTGCGTTAGCTCAATATTTATTACAATTTTTTTTCAATTCCTTTCACATAGTCCCGCCTTTCATTCGTAAAATAACGAGGCACCTATTAGTAGTAATATTTCTAAGAATGAAGATTTTATATAAGTAAGAAAAACTACAGATATATGTTATTCTAAATAATATAATCGCATTTTATATTGACTTTCTTAAGAACACAAAATGAATTATGAAAATAAAAGGAGTTTTTAAATGTAATGATTAAAAAATAACTTTATAGCACTATAATTTATAAAAGTTCAGCCGACGAAGAATATTTAAATAAATCCATCATATTCACTTAAAGAAATACATCCGAGTGTAATCTTCATATTTCATTATACTGAAATCGTCAAGTATAATATTAACATACATAAACGATTTCACGTATATTAATATTAAACTTGACGACTCCACTATAATGAAGTATGAAATTTATACGCTCGTGTATTTCTTGCACGTGTATTTCTATTAATTACTACCTACGACAATTTTTATACCATTAACTTTCAACACAATAACTGCTGAAGATAAAACTTAACTTTTTTTGCTTTATCACATAAGAAAAAAAAGTAATTCGTACAAGTTCTTCTCGAAATATAACAGGCTTTTTAAAATTCTATTCTATAAAATGAGATGATAAAAATTCTACTCGTAAATCTTAATGATATTGTCTACAGAATCAATAACTACAAAGCAAATATCCATACGTCTAATAGTAACAAAATATCCTGAAAGCATATAACTTTGGGATGACAAATAACATGAGAGTTAAAATGTTTACGTCTGCAAATTCTCATATCTCATTTGGTCATCGTAATTTATCAAATCGCAAAATATTATTTATAAGAAAGGTATTCCATTTAGATGGTTCCAAACATCTGCACCGTGTAGATTTCAAAATAGTCCGAATGCTTTGACTGTGCCCTAGCTGCAAGGATATTGACCCAAGCACTAAAATGAAATTTAGAAGAAAAGCACACAAAATTAAGCAGAGACATTCTAAATTGAATTATAAGATAATGAAACTCACACAAATACGCATTTCTTTTAGTAGAAAATAAATGATTAATTGATGCTTGATAATTAATTTTTTCTTGGTACAACAATAGATTTAATTTATTTACGAGACAAATAGTTGTCCCTCCGAGTTTTAATTGCTTATATTTAGACAATTTGAAAATAATTGAACAGGCATGTATATATTTCGATGAAGGTTACAATTGTGCTATTGCACAAAACTCTTAATCCATTCTGCTGTTTATTTCTGTATACAAAGTGTTCCGAAACTCACGATCAAAAACTTAAGGGGTGTTATAAAACATCTAAAAAAGCAATTTTTATCATACAATGCAAAGGCAGAGAGCCAGTGGTGACCCGCTAAATGGCGCTGTAAAGGAAAGTATAAAGGGCGAGTTTTCTTACATATCGTCATTTCTACTATGGATTTCAGGAAGTATGGCCACGTACAATAATTGGGAAAAGGCCATAGCCAAAAAAAATATTGAATCCTGTCCCTGGTTTCATTACTCGTAGAATGTTTCAAAATTCACAGGCAAAAATTTAAGAAATGACATAAAAGATGAAAACAAGCAATTTTTTCCATAGGCAGACAGCAAGATGGCACTGTAATAGAGAGTATAAAGCGCGAATTTTCTTACAAATCCTCCTTTCTACGATGGATTTCATTTCCATTGCATTTTACTGATTACTTTGCATCACCAAGCTTCATGAAATCCGCGTTTGAAATGACGATGTATAAGAAAACTTGGGCTTATGCTTTCCCTTATAATGCCGTCTAGCGGTTCATTGCTTGCTTTCCGCCAATGCATGTATGATGAAAATTGCTTGTTTATATGTTTTTGATCAACCCTTAAACTTTTGCCTAAGAATTTTGTAACACCATGTATAACTTTCGATGTACGTACTTATCAAACTGAAGCCTTAAAACAGCACTATCAAAATTTAGTGATTAGTATTTTTAAATCATTTCTTTGCGTTTCAAAATGTTCAGAACAAATTTACAATTCAAAATCTGATCAAAACTAACTTTATAACAGAAGGAAATATATACTTATACTTATGTTGTTCGTATTACTTGTAATTATGTTATTCATTTGGTATTAATTACATAAATAAATGAATATTGTGATTACATATTGAAGCAGATTAATATAGGAATAACAAAATATATGGCTGAGAGATATATGATGAAAATGTTTTTAAGATCTAGCAAATTTAGGCCAAACACAATGATAAAAATTCTGAAATTAACTTTTTTCAATTTTGGGAGATTTCTTTCCATACAATAAAAAGTTTTATTGTATATAATTAATTTCTACAGCTTTTAAGCCTTTATTACTCGGAATGTATAATATCTGTGTATGTATAGTTATTCAGTATTTTGTGTTCTGTTAATATAATTAGAGGTTATAAGTATGCCCAATAGCACTATTTTGCGAAAATTCAATTAGACACATTTTAAAAACAATTTTTTTAAGTTCAGCTTACATTTATAGATATCTGAAAGACAAATTAACTAATTTTCATGAAACTAAGCATGATTACTAAAATCTATTTTGCATTGTCTGCACCTCGTATTAAATATGACTTTCCTCTTACCTATTTTTAATATAAATGAATTTGTTTTTTCCATCATTAAATTTCGAAAATAACTCTCAAATGTTTTTACTTTGAGTTAATTTTTTTATATTTAAAATATTTAATGTATCCCTTTTAGAATTAAAATGTTTGCAGAAATTGGAATTCTAGTTTCATTGCATTAAAACATTTCTAATAATTGTACTAATGAGAAAATTAGCACACAATTGCATCATTTTTAACACCATGCAAATTTATAATTCTTATAATACAAAGTGGATCTGTTAAATAACAAAACTGATGTTACTACAGAAGAAGTACACATGTGCCAAACACTAGCGACCGACAGCTGTCTAACATGAAGCCTTCTCTTTCGAATGCAGTGTCTCTCGCTTCGGTAAACGAATCCGTGTAGCCGAAGCCATTGTTCGCATTAGAGTCTTTTTTTTGTTTTGTTTGTTTGTTTCATCGGAAAAATTATAATTGGGCGGCTATTTGTTGTGAAATTTCACATGAAACTTGTAAAAAAAACCGCTAATAAAACTTACAATCCATTAAAGGAAGTGTACGTGTTTCAATATTTAATACGTGCACGTGTTTTTGAGAGGTTTAATCATTTTCCATTTGGCCGAAAAGACGTTGAAGATTATTTACTCCCGAGTCCCCCTCCCATGTCAAAAACGAATGACAATATTGAAAAACTCGATAATCTGGTTCGATCTGACCGTCGGTTAAGCATTCGGTCGATTGCTAAGATTGTAGGAATTGTAAAGAATCCATACGGCAAAATGTTCCACCAAGACAATGCGCCGGCTCATCCCGCATTGTTTGTCAATAAGTTTCTAGTCAAGTACAGCATCCAAATGTTAGACCATCTAACTTATTCGCCGAATCTTGAGCCATGTAACTTCTATCTGTTTCTTAAAGGGAAATCCACTTTAAAAGAAACAAGATTTGTGTCGTTGAAGCTGTGAAAGCGAAAGCGGCATACGTCCTGAAGGTGCTGATAGAAGACTTTCAGTACTGTTTCAAACAATGGAATATTCGCATGGAGCATTGTAGGGATAGAAAGGGGATGTGTTTTGAAATGTATAATAAATAAATACATGTGACATTAAAATAAAATGTTTTAAAGCGTCGTTTTTGTTGTTTTATAGCAGCACCGTAAAAAATAAATTTTTCTTCTCTTTACGAAAAATATTTTGCTTAATGGAAATTAAAAGCGGCATTGGCTGGTATTAGATCAAAATCTTTACGAAGAAAAGTTTTTCAATATGTTATTGAAAAACTTTTATAAAATCTGTAGTAAGCACTGTTAAATTTCGATACTGCATTAGATATCTCATATCAGGTAATTCTAATCATTTATAATTTCACCAAATCTAAGAACCAATTCAATATAATAATACTTCTAAATTTAAAATTCAGAGTTTAATACTGAGTTCTCTAAAGTCGTTTTAGATTGAATTATTTAATAACGAACCCACGAAAGAGATTGTTCATAATTCGAATTTTAAAGTTTTTGTTGTAATACTTATTAGAGGAAGAAAATTCATCATTTTTGCACTATTCCAATCCATTATGTAGGACATAATTTAACCAAATGAATTATATATATACTGAAGATTTACGAAAGAATAATTTAAAATATTTAAAAAGACAAAAATCCAGAAAGAAATGTAAAAATGAAAGAAAAAATAAATGAAAATATGGAACCCAGCAAGTCAAAAAGCAATTTCGGGCTGAGGACCGAATAGGCGGGGTTAAACAAGTTTTTCAACCTTCCCCCTTTGCGACTTGGTAGGCTGAATTAGGAAATCCAAATTACAAAAGAGTTTAATGATTAAAAGGTGCAAAAAAGTTCAGCGATAAAATCTACAAAAATAAATCTATAATTCTAAAAATTATCAACAAATCAAAATATAAAAATTAATTCCAAAAATTCAAAGAAATGAAGATTCAAGTATTTGAGTAGTAAGACGTAATTTTCTTTAAGCTTCAAGAGGGATATCACATACTCAAAATGAAAAAAATATAACACGTCATCACCATATAAATTGAAAAAAGATTTAAATCATTGTTTGATTGGTAATAAAGTGTAAAAGGATGCAAACTATTCGTTGGTAATAAGTTGTATGGTAAAGAAGTATAATGGTCCAGAGAGTGAGTAAAAATGTAAGCTGTGTAAATGTAAATAAATAAATAAATTCTTCACGGCTAGACCACTAACAAGCCAACTTTGTGGACCTATTGTTGTGTGGTGGATTTGAAAATGGATCACGATTCGCAAAGATGTTTAATATATTTGTGATGTATATAAGTATTTAAGAAATTTATTGGATAATCATGATCTAAACAGTTGTTGAAGAATTTTTTAATGTTATTAAACTTGTTTATTTTATGTGTGGTTAATTTGTTATTACATAATAAAACGTTTAATAAAATATTCCTATAAATAGATATGTGTAGATTACTGATCCAAAAAGAAATTTTGATTACACGGAATTCTAATCTTTCTCTTTTATCATAAATATTACTAATTAGTCTATTGTCAACTATTTGCAAATTGAGATCTAAAAATTCTACTGTATTTGAATTAAGATTAGTTTTTAATAATTTGAGATAATTAGGGTAAAATGAAATATTTGGTTTAAAATCCTCAGTTTTGCCTAAAATAATTAGATCATCTATGTAACGAAAAAGAAAGTAAGAATCATTGTCAATCTGTTTTAATTCATAAAATTGTAAATAAAAATTGGCCAGACAATTACTAGCTGGACCTCCTTGAGGGAGACCCTGAATTTGCTTATAGAGATTTTGACCGAAAACTATAAAATTCACTTGTAATACACGTTTAATAAGAGTATTGAATTTTTCACGTTTTATTGCTTGATTAAAATGATATTTATCGTATAAAATTGCAAGAACTTTAATTAAATCTTGAATATCTATTGAGTTAAAAAGGTCTTCAAATTCATATCCATGTATAGAGAATACCTCTCGTTCCTTCATGTTCTTGATAATTTCAAAACTATTTTTAATAATAGCAGTATTTTCAGTATTATCAATAGATTTTTGAAGAATGGATTGTAAAAGTTTGCCAGATTTAGTGATATAGGTGTTATATCCATTCGTAATACTTCGAAATTTGACAGGTTTTTTGTGAAATTTTGGCGTTAAGAAAATGCAAGGAAATTTAATGTTTGTAAGATGTAAACCCAACTTCTTATTGAATGCCAAAAGATTATTATTTATTTCTCTTTTACTATATTTGGATAACTGGAAAGCATTATTATTCATTACATGTTCACTCAATAATTTATGATAGTAAAATTTGCAAATAATTGCATAATTTGCAGGAACCTTATCTACATAAACGATAACAAAATCCTTCTGCAAATCATCTATAGCAAGTTTTGGATCTTTAATTGTAATTTCCCTTTCCACTTTAAAATTCAAATATAGAATAATTTTCTTCAAAACACATGACCTAAATTCGTCAAATGCCTCAATTGGCAAACCATATTTAATTGCAACCTTAAGAATAAAATTGTCAAAATCATTAGTAATTTGTTTTCTTACTACAAGGTTACTATTAGTAATCATGAGCCTGAATCCAGTTCCTTTATTCATGAATTCTCTCAATAAATCGCTACTAACGATGTTCATGTTTCCCGTAACAACATGTTGATGGAATGAATCAACATATTGTTTGTAATCTATGCATCTACACACTTGTGGCGTTTGTGATTCTTAAATATTGTTGTAATTAAAAATAAATCTACCAAGTTTTTTTATTATACTTAAAATCTCTTTTTATCCTAATATTTTTAATCGGAAATAGAACCATGTGTTTTTGAAACACACTAGAAAAATTAATTTTATTAAATGATTTATTCATAAAGAGAAAGGTGCAAAATCCTGTAATATATTTTTCATCAATATTCAAATCAATTTTCATTTTATGACAAAGATATCTACATATATCTCCAATGATATGAAATTCCTGAGAATCCGGAATAACGTCATTATTCAAAATATTCATGACAATCTTTACCTCTCTTTTATTAAGTCCGAACATAAAGTGCTTAATTTGTCCTATGAGATAGTTCTTTTCAAATTCTAATCCCAATTGAAACATTTTTTCTTTAGTAGTTGAAAAGTCTTTTATTTTTTGATTTCTAAGTTTTCCTCTAGAAGTTCTAGTTAATTTATAAGGATTATTAATCCTATAGAATCCTTCTCGGTAATAAAATACTTGGTTATTTTGCTTATTTGTATTTAATACATTTTTATTGTTCCATATCACATTTAGTCCATAAGGGTAAACAATACCATAAAAACCAATGTAAAAATTCTGAAACCATAATCTTTCTTTTGTGTTGGGTACAATTTTAATAATATATATTTTATGTATAGTAATTGCAAATTAAATGTTTAGTTTCTATTCGACTCCATATTTTTATTTAGGATTATTGTGCTGCTCTGTATCAGATCTATGTTGATTAATCTTTAATATTTAGTTCTAAAATTTATATATATATATATATATGAATGTGTGTTAAAAAATCTAGAATAAAGAAAGAAATAAAAAGGGGAGTTAGAAAGTTTATTTCGTTCCATTATTATATTCTTCCTTTTAAGTTTTTTAATAATTTTCTCCCTTTAAAACTTTTGGAATTTATTTTAGAGAAGTGCAGATTTTTGCATATGGAATAATGAGATCCACGTTTGACAGCATAATTATTTTTGTCTGCTTAATAAATAAAACTCACAAAATTTCGTTCACTGGGAGCTAGAGCTGAGAATGAATTTCGAAAATATAAGTGATATATTGAAGATTAACTGAATAAAAATGTTTTTTATTAATAAAGAGATTTCTTAAAATATATGTACGAGATGTTATTTGTAAAAATAATGCTTAAATAAATATAATATGAATTTTCTTAAATTTTTAATTCTAACTATCAGAGTTAGGGATTGCTTTAAGTTATAATTAGAAATGATAGGGCTCGTAAGAGTTCTATACCATAGATAAGTTTTTACTCTATGTTGAATACAAAATTATAATTTATTTTCTTAAATTTGGTGCTCATAATGAATAATAAGATTATTTTCACTCTCCGAATTTCCATCTTAAGCTACTGCAAGGTGTTTTGTTTATCATAGTTTCAATTATATAGAGATTGCATTCCTTGGTCAAAATTATGGCATTTAATTTGTTTGGTAACATTATACGAAAACTGTATTTCTACTTTTTTACGGTGTTTGAGACTGCACAAATGTGAACTATTGTTATTCATCACTTTAATGTAAATGAATATTCATGACAGAGAATGCGTAGGTATTCAGGTGAAGAATTTCGCTCCACAAATTCTTTAATTTTTTTCAAAACTTCTTATTATTACCTTGCAATGTTAATCAGTTCAGCACACATCTTTTCATTAATTTTTCTTATTTTTTTGAAAACTAGAACCTTGAAAATTTGCATACAAAATAAGTTTGAGAGGAAAACAATATTAATTTATGAAACTACAGAAAAAATTGTTTTTTCATTTTGCTAAAGATGCTTTGAAATACACTCATTGCCATAAAAATTTGCGCACCACGAAGTAAGAGGGAGATTTACTACGAAACTTGGCATGAAGGTACGTGTTAAGCAGATATGTAAATCATTAGAAATGCAGCGTGATTGTACATTGCGTAATACCTTCAGAGGGCATTGAACTTCCTTCCCCGTGGATTATAAAACAGATAAGCACAGCTTGTTTGCATGTGCTTAAGGTGTCGCACAGGGAGATTTTTTGACTAATGATGCCATGACGCCGCCATCAGTCACATTATAAGTAGTTATCACAGTTCGAGAGGGGAAAAATCACAGGGATGATGGAAACCGGGTGATCATCCCGGGGAGTAGCTCGCACCTACGCCGTTCTAACCATGCAGTGCAAATGTGCTGGGACTAGTGGACATGAGACAGGTCTGTTACACAGCGACCAGGCTCAGAATACCCTCGACAGACCAATAGTCTAGAACAGGGGTCTCCAAACTACGGCCCGAGGGCCACATCCGGCCCGCTGACAGATTTTGTCCGGCCCGCGGAGAGCTAGCATACTTGAAAGAAAA
>BMAW01095301.1:46423-97680 GCA_019974015.1 Nephila pilipes
ACACTTATATCATACAAGGTGTATAAAAAAATTTCCCAAATATGAGGAGTATAATTGCAAAACTAAAGAAGTTATAACCTTTTTGAAGGTATTAAATTAAGAATAAAACTATAAAGATTATAAAAATAGTCATGTTCAGTGTCATCACCATAGGAAACACGAACGCTTTCCAATTGGTAAGTGAATTCATATCCTAATCTTTTTCAGCAAGTTCGGTATTGTAGTTTGAATGGCTGTACTGACAAACAGCTGCCAACAGCTCTGCAATCTATCTACTATGTCGTTTTAGTTCAAGTCTTTCCGAACCAAAAAGACCGATAAGACAGTCCCATCTCCGTTTCTATAGTCTTGGCCCAAGGCGCTAATTACCAGCTAATATCCAGGATAGCCAGATGCTTGATCCCCAGTTAACTTCCCAAAGGAACATGGTACTCATCTATCGATCACAGAAAGATGTAGGGCTGAGCTGATCCGTGAAAATCTCCGCCATACCGCAAGGAATCGAACATAAGGTCAATATTGCTCGTAGACAGGCATACGAAACACTATACCTTCTGTGTTGTATTTATAGATATCGTCTGTGTTTCTGGTAGTGTTTATAATTCTATAAACGTAAAACAATTACGTTTAATTTTAATATGCTAAGTATTATGTTTAATTTTTAATATGTCTAAAATTATATGTTTTACTTAATATGTCCAAAGTGTTATGCTTTTATTTTAAAAGTCTAAAGTATTATATTTTATTTATATATATGTACAACGTGTTATGTTTTATTTTAAAATGTCCAAAGTAATATATTTTATTTTTTTATGTGTGTCTAACGTGTTATGTTTTATTTTAAAAAAAGTCTAAAGTATTATATTTTATTTATATATAGTATGTGTGTCCAAAGAGTTATGTTTTATTTTAAAATGTCTAAAGTATTATTAATTATATATAGTATGTGTGTTCGAAGTTTTATGTTTAATTTAACATGTCCAAAGTATTATTTTAACTTAATATGTCCGAAATCCTAGGTATAATTAGATATGTCAAAACAGTTTTAACCTCTTTAATTTTGTAATTGTAGCTCTTCAAATTCAAGATGTTCTTCTGTAAAACCCTATGTATATAAGTAATATTAAATAGTAATAACAACACTACACGAATCAAGAACAGATATAATGGATAACCAGGATTTGAAGAAAATACAGTTCAAAAAATAAATTTTACTTAAGAAATGTATGATAAAAACGCGAGCTTTTCCCACACACAAAGTCTGCTAAAACTCTTTTACCAAAAACTTTTAGAAATATATACTTTTTAATTCTAAGATATTCAACTCGAGTCTTGAAGAGAAGAAACGAAAAACAAAATATATCCTTTTAAGCTTAAAGAAATATATATAGGTCAAAGATCTGGGCTACTTTTCCTCTCTCTCTGTATAACTTATTTAAGTACATGTGATTTTTTGCGAAATATGTTTTATTTAGAAACCTTTAATATCTAATTTCTTTTCCCCATTTTTCATCTCTTTTTTAATTCTTTTCACCTTTCAATATTTTCTTTTGACCGTAAATCACAAAATGGAAACATAGAATTCATCTTTTGAATTTTGTGATTAAATAAAGATTAATCTATATATTTCATGGACATTTTTATATAAAAATATGCTGGAAAAACTATCATATTCACATATAAGTATTGATTAGTAAGTTTGTTTATGTTGAACAAATTGAAGGATCTTTACCATATATTGAGTGAAAAATACCTGAAATATCTTTATTTACTTTCTCAAAGTTATTTAAATATTGCTTTTTTTTTATGATCACAAATCACAATTATGTAATAAAAATATACTTTTTTTGTAGCAATCTATCATAATATTATAAATTTGATATTATAAAACCAAAGCACAAAATACATGAACTTAATTAGTTATTTTGAATTTTGTCTCTATGTGTGTGTTTTGTCAATATAAATGTATAAAACAACTTGGTATAATTCTTAAATAGTTGTTATATATAAAACTATGAATAAAATATATATTTTATATGATACACTATTTCAAAAAAATATCAGTTTCTGAACTGTTAAATAGTTACCAGATATAACTTTATAAAAAATCATTTTACAGTTCTAATTTTAAATGCGAATTTCAGCATACAAGTGTTTTTATTGCCGTTTATAAAAGAAACCAAGGACACCAGTTTAATCTCTTATTATGAAGATTTGTTTCATTAAATATAAACTTGCCGATAACCCGTTATCAGAAAACTATGGTAATGATTAAATCACGGATTTCGAACTACTCAATTTATTATGTATATAAAAAAAAGAATTTCAATTATTTTAGCTAATGAGTAGTAAATATATTTGATGTTTACTCCAAACAAACATTAATTCTACATTTAGAAAACAGCATTGGTTATGGATATGCGTAATAATAATTTATATCTTTACTTTTAAAGAAATCGAATTTCTTTATATACATAAACTTCTGAAATTACTATTTGTGTTGGTATGTATTGGTGTATTTAAATGTATTGATGCTGAAATGAATTGTCAAAATTTTAGTAATACAAAATTGCAAACCATCTAATCCAAAGAAGAAATATTTTAAAATTTGTGTTGAATCATAATGTGCCATTAATTGAAAAGTATCGATTAGCTAAATTTTAGAATGTTTTAGTTAAAGCAATTTAAAGAAATAATTTTCAGGACGATGTTTATTGTTATTGCAAAAAATGAGAATTAAAAACAGAATTTAATTTACAGCTTTTAATGAGTCAAAAGTTAAAACGAATTAAAAAAAAATAAAACAATAAATTTATACTTATATGTAACATCATATCTGTAATATACAGCAGGTATACAAACCTTTTGTGTTTCAATAGTTACCTATATTACCTTTTGTAAACATTGTGATGGATTTAAGTAACACGTACAAAATTATAAATATTTCTCATACATTGTTTCAAAGGAGAAATTTCTTCTTTCTAAGCATTATTCTGTGTTATTAACACATCAGAATTATCGTAATGTAGAACATTGATTAGATGAAACAGATGACCTTTGAGCTAGGAAAATTTCTGCATTTTTTCACCAAGACACACAAAGAGTTTAAAAAATTCACTTGATATCATATACCTAATTACTACACACAATGGTTTTTTGTGAAATTCTGATTCTAACCCAAGACTCCACCTGAGTAACTAAGGCCATCACCATTGTTTTGCACCGGCCTTTTTCCTTTCCTTCAGAAAAGATACATTATAATTATAAAACATTGACAGAACATTATTATTTAATTTCAATATAAATTTCTAGAATAAGGACAAATTATATTATTGGGAAAAAGTTTCTTATCACACATACAGGTCGGTTATAAAAATAAGTGACTCATCCATATTATTGGTGTCTGTAAAGGGGTTACGGATTAAAGATTCACAAGTGTAATCACCTAGAATATTCTAGCTAAAGTAATGAATATATACTTTTACCTTTAGCTGCATGTTATGAATTAATGAGGCTACAACATTGTGTCTGGTTCTTGCACTCCCTTCTAGTGGAAGAAGGTGCTACAAAGTTAAGAATCCAACACACACACACACACACACACACACACACACACACACACACACACACACACACACACACACACACACACACACACACACACACACACACACACACACACACACACACACACACACACACACACACACACACACACACACACACACACACACACACACACACACACACACACACACACACACACACGTGATTAAGTGATTACAAAACCAAAGCAAAATGATCATTTGTCGTTGGAAAAGTTAAAACGAATGGATGTTTTCTACCTGTTGGGCGACCTCTAAGCATGAATGTATGGAATGATACTGTCGGGCATTGAAAAGAAACAAGTCTCTTTATGATATCCTACGACACTTATCTCCACAAAGTTGCTGTAAATGCGCTTTTAATTCGATCAAACTCTTAGGCTGTCCAATTCGCCGTCCTAAATGATCCCAGATATGCTCGATCGATGACAAATCTGCGGATAGAGCAGGCTAGGGAAGGGTGGAAATGTAATGATGACATTCCTGTAAAACCCTTTGCTGTGCAGACGAGTATTATCTTGTTGAAAAATGGTCCGGGAAGCCCTGCCAATGAATGCAGGCAACACTCGTGCCTGAAAAATGCCTGAACGTACCTCTGGGTAGTCATGAGCCGTGGATCAATATTAGGATGACCATGTGTCGTATGCGATAGACCACACAACATCACACCAGTTGTGGGACTGTACAGGCCAGCAAAGGCAGGATTGAGACACTTCATAAGGACTCAAAGGTACGCGATTGTCACTTTCCAAATTAAATCTAGATTCGTCTCTAAAGACGACTGGATTCCATTTGTTGCAGCGTCCAACTCCTTCCAGTTCGACACATCATTTCAAACGGAGGGTATGGTGAGTGGTGTCAATAGTAGTACTGTACTATACCGCGATAGCAACTGTCCTTCAGCCAGGCACCTTGTAAATGATACGGACTGACACAGAGGCCCGTTGTTAAGGTGTTCGTATATGAATGGTGGATAATGAGACAGTTGGCATTATATGTGTGTGTCGTATGATGTGACACAATCTTCTAGACCAGGGTTCCAAACTCAGCCTTAGGGCCATATTGATTACCCAGTAAAATTTGGCGGGCCAAAACCATATTATCATTCATTGCTGCTGGAAAGTTGAATCAGTCCACTAGTGGTGTAAAATATGATTTATTTTTTGCCAGATGCCTCTAGCGACGGGAACGCTTTAATTTTATGCCTCTAGCGACGGGGGGACGATACTCATTTAATTTCTGCCAGATGATGCCCTAGCGACGGGGAAGCTGATGTAT
The DNA here is from genome assembly GCA_019974015.1 of Nephila pilipes. NCBI lineage: Eukaryota > Metazoa > Arthropoda > Arachnida > Araneae > Nephilidae > Nephila > Nephila pilipes. Next base: position 51,307 of record BMAW01095301.1, read on the forward strand.
TCGTATCGTATGGGTATCCGTTATAATGGGGTACCCGCATCGTATCGCCATAGTAATCATTGATTAAAAGTAAATGAAATACACAAGTAATCATTGATTACTTTCTCTTCTTAATCGTTAAGCTCGGTTCCCAACGAGTAACGAGTACTCAATAACGAGATGAGCTTATTTTTACATGAAAAAAAAGTCGCCACGTTTAAAAAGGCTACAAATCGGACTAAGTCCCAAAGGCAACAACCTGCATATTATTAATTTCCTGTCGTTATCTGTAATTTCTAGATTAGTCTATGGTGAGCGCAGGCCATGAGACGTGGAACTGACAGGACATCTGGTGGACACAAGGGAAATAGGTAATCACCTTCTATACGCTAACAGATGGCGCTAATAGCATAGCCCAGAATAATCTCGTTGTCTGGAGAACGAAGCAATACCGGGTGTCTTAAAAGTTCCATTACTGGCGATTCGTGAATTTATTACATAAAAAACCCGAACATTAAAACAATTATTTTTACTGTAATGATGAAAGGCACTTCTAATATAACGCAGAAAAAAAGTTGGAATTTACATTTGCAACAAATGCTCAAAATGTCCGTCCCCTTTATAGGAGGCAAAACAGGATACATATTTTAAGAAACGTATTTCGAAATGCTGAAAATTACATTTTGTAACCTTAAGCATTATGGAAATGTTAAGATCAGCTATTGCTTAAGAATTATTGACGTAACCTGTTCCCTAAATATCACCACCTGAAAAAATGTCAGTATTTTTTTGGATCTGGGGAACAAGGTCACCAGAGATATCTTGAGATGAGTCCATTGCCAAAAAATGCAAATGTGAATTACAAAATTAAGTAATTCATTAACAATTTAAGAAAACAATTACACACATATGAAGTAATTAACCCAGTATAAATATGATACTATTAGCTTCTTTCTTCACATACTAAATAAGAATATATAAGTAATAATAAGTAATCAATAGTTATTAGCCTGCGCTTTGATACCAAATACATATGTTAAAATACAATTAATTTGAAGCAATTTTTACAAATATGTATACGCATAATCAACACATATGCACGCGCGTACAAATATCATACACATTTAATTTTATAATTATTAATATAATACTATTACTTATATATCACTTTTCTATATTCTACAGCAAAATTTGAGATAGCTTTTAAATCAAACTGAATTTATCATGCAAAAGAGTTTAATATTTTGGATGGAGACAAAACCAAACCATCTTTAATCTACTTGTAAGAAGAAAAATGCATATATTATCTAGTTTATACATTTAAAACAATTAAAAATAAAGAATTACAAACAAATTTCATTTAATTTACATCAAACAGTTTTAGGTCTATTTATAAGAGACTGCTTTAAAGATTTAGAAAACATTTTCTGTTAATAATTTAAATAGAGTCTCTCATTTAACTCAATAAATGACTTAAATAAGCATTTTCATATGTTGGACAGGATTTACCTTGCCCTAGAAAATAATAATACATATTTTTGACAAATGTTTCCTTTATACGAGTGTGAAGTTCAAAACATTTGTCTACAATTGCTTTACAGTTATCCAGTAAATATAGCAAAATTATTTTACCGAATATTCTACGTTTTATTGACTCAATTATTAGGATTTAGACAACAGTTTTCAAAGACAACTTTTGGAGAGACAGAAGGCTATTCTTTCCGTATCAAACTCTATATTTTAGTTCTTACGCTCTGATGATAGCTATTATTAAACACACACACACACACACATATATATATATGTATGAGATAGCAATATTACGACGATAGTAAACGACAATACTAACAAGCTATAAAATAGTTTTGTCGTTTACTATCATCATTTTTCCACTTCGAAAAATGATGAAAAACTGACTAAACTAAAAAAATACTTATAAAGTAAAATTAAAATATTCATAAAGTAAGTAAGTAATCCACATAATGTTATTACGACCTGTTAAATAATGGAATATAGCATAATAAAATTGTAACAAGCGTCGAACTGCTATGCGAGGTTTACTAAGTTTAATATTAATAGCCCCAACTTATGGTATTCTTTTAATTTGTTTATACTTCGCATTATTAAAAATATTAAAACTAAATTCACTAAATATTATAATATTTTTTCAAAGAAAATTTCTGTATTAATATTAATTTTCTTACATCCTTAAGAAATTTGATTAGATCATCAATACCTTTTGATTAAAAAAGATTATCAAAATCAAAACTCTATTTAAAGTGAAATATCTTTATTTTTAACATAATTAATTATTTGTACACACTATTTTAATCATTACCGCTTCATTAAAATGTAAATGCTATTTTGCAAAAATGTTAGTAACGTTATACCAGCTAATGTGATATACGTATTTGATCTATTAGCAATAGTTCGAAATTTTATTAGATGCTTTTCAAATTTTCGTGTTAAGAAAAATGAGGTAATTTAGCATTGTTTATATTAAAACCTATTTTCTTATACAAAGTAGTAACTCTGTTAGAAATTTCTCTATCATTATTGTTGACAGCACTACAAGAATTATTAAAAACAAGATGCTTATTAATTAAATTAGAATAGAATTTCTTATACGTAATAGCTAAATTATTTGGTGCTTTGTCTACATAATATATTACAGAAATATGCTGAAGGTTACTAATAGTACTTAATTACTTAATTTTTAATCTTTAAAATTATTATTATCATTACCATTTATGTAGAATTATTTAAAATTTATTTCTTGATATTTATATTATTAATACAGTCTTTATATTCTTTAAATGTGATAATACATGGAAAATCAGATTTATTTGTGTGTGAGTGTGTGTAATAGCTAATTTATAAGTAAAATTACTTAGATCTTGAGTTATTTGTTTTCTTAACATGATAGCCATTATCAGAAATGTTAAGTCAGTAAACTAATGACATTATAAACTACATTTCTTAAAATACTTTATCCGGAATTATACTTAAATTATCAAAAATAGCAATTTTATTTTCTTCATTAACATAATCTTAGTAGTCATTACACTTATAAATATCATTATCTTGTAAATTTAAAGCATTATTTTTATTAAATATAAAAAGACCTTTTTTTATAGACATTGACCCTTTTAAAACCATATTTATTTATTTATTTTTAACATTCAGATCTTTATTGGTAATTAGTTTTTCATAATTAAGGGTGAAATAAAATAATTTAAGAAGTGGGCATTGAAATGAAACGATCGCTGAATTGAAGGACGCAATTTTGAAATCTGAAGCATATGAGGAAGAGTTTGTTAAAGAATTGATCGATACACATATGTTTAAGAACGAGAAAAAGGAGATTTTGTTATACGTTTTAAGTGAGTTAAGTGATATAGCCGATGATAGCTTAAAGACTGTGGAATTGAAGAAGAAATTGCTGGATAGCTAGGAATTCTGGAAATATGAAGAATTCGTCGGAGGTGTTTTGAACACAGATATCGAAAAAATGATCAAGAAGGAGCAAACGAAAAAATGGGATAGGTGGTAAAAAGAATCGGATGAGAAATATGAAAGAGAAACTGAAAATTTCCAAAGAGAATATTCAGCATTGAACAAACGACCGTCATGGGAAAAACAGAACTTACCAGTATGGAAATATATTCCACCTCATTCTAGAAAAAATATCAGAACTCCGAAGAAAGAAGAAATAAAATAAATTAACGGGAAAATGTTATATTTGTTGATTTCAGCACCTAGCGAAGAACTGTCCTAATAAATACAACATGTCGATGGGAGTGAACAGTTATATCGACAAACATGGCGAACGAGCAGTGCGGCAGACATTCGGAGTGAATTCTTTTTAGGGAGCAGAAGTAAGGAATAGTTTAGAGAACTAAAATTAGCTATGAATGATCTTCAATATGTAGAAATTGTTGTTAAAGGAAAAAGATTAACAGCCTTAACTGATTCCAGATTATTGTTAATTGTTGTGAATTCATTCCGGATCAAAAGAATGAGGAAGGAAAAATAATTTTGAAAAGCGCATTCGGAGAAGAAATAGAAGCCACTATCCAGTATAGAACTGTATTTACGTTGCTTACTATCAAGCTTTCAATTACGGATAAAAAAAATTAAAAAAACAAGAATAACGGAGAATTTTCGAAACCTATTGAAGTATCAGTAGCGATCATGAATAAAATCTGCGATCAAACTATTATTCCGTTAAAGTTATACAAATTATTGCAGGAGCTTGTAGAGGAATCAGGAAGAAATGAATCATCACCGGAGATAAACGTATATTAGTGTTGTGGACAGAAGTGTGATTTTCTTATTACCAAAGGAAGTGTTAGGCTGTTAGAGTTAGAAAGTAAATATTGAAAAATATCTATGTTCGGACATATTATTTCCCACGCAGAAAGAAAATAATTATTAAGATCAAGTGAGCGGAAGGGCTCTATGGTAAATCTGTTTTAGGAAGTCATATGGGATTTAAAAAGACCAGTGAAAGGATACGATTAAATTTTTGGTGGCCTGATTTAAAGAAGAGTATTTTGAATATATATATATATATATATATATATATATATATATATATATTACAAATATTGCAATAACTGTTAATTTAAGAGCCAAGAAAAAAAGCCTCCGATAAAATACCAATAACTCTATATCTTAGGCCAGATTTACCATTTGAGGTCGTAATTGTTGATATAATTGGCGAAATCGATCCACCATCGACCAGAAAACAAAAATATAATCTTATCATAGTAGACCAGTAATCCAAACTGCCGGAAGCGAGAGATCCCACTTCGATCGTTGTCAAAACTACGCACGACTTACGTGCTAATGGAGATATTTATGAGCACAGGAATCGCAAATGTCATTGCCAGGAATATAGCTACCAATTTCACCTTATAGCTAATTCAAGAGTTCATTAAGTGCTTGGTCTCGTGTAAAAAAAATAAAGTATTAAAAAATTCATCGCACCACGTCATTAAGACTGATTCAATTAATTGAGACAAATATATCCCATATTTGATTTTCTCTACATAGAGAAGTCCCAAACTGCTCAACGAAAGTATCACCTTTCAAGTTTATGTATGGACGAACAGCTAGGGGTCATCTTAGTTTGTTAAAATAAAGCTGGTGTGGCGAAACTTCCATTCCGTTGAACATGAAAAAATATGTGGTAGACTATTTACAAGAACAAAAGGTCAATTTAGAGTTGGCTGCTGAGATAGCAGGCGACATTAATTACCTCTGGAAGACAAGAAGCTTATGAAAAATATTTCAATCACAAAGCTCGTTCTAAAAGCTAAAAAGGGCGAAAGGCTATGCTCGTATTTACCGATACCTGATTTAACGAACAAGCTCTATGGGCAGGGGACCGGTCCTGAAGAGATAATTGAATTGAATCCATCTCACTCTTATAATGTGAAATTGAGTGATGGAAAAATCGGAATTGACATGTAAATAAGATAAAGAGATATTACCCAAGAGTTTATGCAAACGGGGTGATACTTGTATTCAAAAATGAGGAAGAATTTGATGCATTTCTTCCCATCCCCAATTCTCTAAGATCCGAACTGAAAGAGATATTGAAGCACTTTGATATACGTCATCAAGATGATGATGAAGAATATTAATTACTAGAATTTTCAAGCATCAAAAACTGTTCGCGCCTAATGTAAACATTGCTAAAGTTGACAACCATAAAATCAATTTAAAGACAAACGTCGAACGAAAAAAAACGTATATGTACAGAATCCCGGAGGCCCTGAAGGCAAAAGTGGATCAAAAAATCCAAGAATTGTTGGAATTAGGATTAATCGAGGAAAGCAGAGCTGATTTTGTATATCCGGTAGCCTATGTGAATTAAAAAGATGGGTCCATGTGAGATTGTACATCGATTACCGGGCAGTGAATTGTACAACGGCAACAGAAGATTTCCCTATATAAGACATCCAGCCGATTGGCAGAGCTGACGTAATAACTATTTTAGATATTTTGAAAGGATATAGGGCAATCCCGATGTCAGAAGAAAGCAAAGATTTTATTTCATTCATAACTCTCTTCTAAATGTATAAATTTAAAGTTATGACTTTTGGACTGAAAAAATGCCTCTTCTACTTCTCAACGGGTAGTAAATAAAGCGCTTGCACCTTATAGGGAATTCATCTGTGCGTATATAAATGATGTCACCATATTTTCAAGAAACCTCAGTAAACATTTGCAGCATTTGGACATCATTTTACAGAGTTTGGAAAAAATGAACTTCACTGTCAACCTTAAGAAGTGTGATTTTGTGAAATCAAGTGTGAAGTTTTAGGACACGTATAAGAAACTTTGAATCTCCGACGAATAAGGAGATGTGTAGTGTTCACAGTTTTTGCAATTATTATCGTGAGTACATTTCTAAATATTTGAGCTTGCTTATCAATTAGTTTAAATATCTAATGTGTGTGTGTGTGCCCTGGTAATCAATTTAATATAATACATAAGATATAATTATATAAAATGTTCTTATATATCGACTAAATTAAATCACTTTTTAAGAAAAAGTACTATATTCACACAAAAATTATATCTAACTCTTTCATCCTAAGTATTACTTGACCCACAATTTTTAAATTAATATCTAAGTAATCATCTTCATTAATAATTTTATTAATTTGTGTTGGTTTTAGATCAGATGAATAAATAGAAAATCAGGTTTAAATTAAGTGTTAAGTGAAATTTAAGAATCAATAGTTATTAATGTGCATTAAGGAATATATAATTATTACTGACTATAAATTTTTGTTCAGAGCAGTATAAATATATATTAAGAAGACTATTAATTGCTAAGCTGTGGTATGCTTTAAATTTGCTCTTATATTTTTATCATAAAGGTAATATAATTTATGTATAGAATTTGTTCCTTTACTTTTTGAACTGTATTTACATTGCTTACGAAATTATTATTGAATATAAATCGATTATTTACTTAAATGAGAAGACAGATTTTCTCTATTTACTCTAAAAGAGAATATTTGTATCATATTGTAAAAATAATACAAATAAATGTATTATATTTATTTTTATACAATTAATGTATAATACAAATAATGTATAATACGAATAATGTATTATATTGATTCTTTTGAATATAATTTCATTTTAATCACGATAGAGGAAATAGCTGTAATTTTAGTCAATCAACTTCATTCTAAAGCGTTTTATCAGTACATATTGGGACAGCAGATATTTCAAGGTTTATTTGTAATAAAGCATTATCGTTTCTTAAATTCAACCTTTGGGAGTGTTCTATTAAATGTGAAAAATTTAAAGCAGTATTTTTATCGTATTTTACTTTTTACAATCCATTAAAATTTGAGAAATAAAGAGTTTAAAAAAATGTTTTAATAGGTATTAAATCAATTTAACTTCTGATGCATCTCATTTATTACTTAAAGTATTAAACTCTTCTAACACTTATGCACAAATCTCGAAAAAGCTGAATTAAATGAAATATATACAGAAAAGCAAAGCGTATATTTTTTTTTAAATAAACAAAACTCGTGACTAAAATTTGTAAGTAAAATTCTCTTAAACGGGAAAAATAATACGATGCTTTAAAATAATTTATTGATATAACTTAGAAATGAACAGAAATTTTTCGACCTCATTCTGAATCAAATTGGTTACTAAGAATAGAAACTAAACAACAAAAATTGAGTTTTCTATTAAGTAGCATTAAAGAAAGATAATTTTACTTGTAATACCAGAGCATCCACGTGAATGCAAATTGACTCTATCATCTAATACTGTTGCTAAATCACTGATTTCAAGGGAATTACGAACACTAACTTATCAGTAGTATCGACCATTTCGAATCTATTCGAACCTTTAATAAGATGGTTCTCATTATGCTACAGGGGTTATATTACAGAGAGAAGTGAAATTGGTATGGCAATACTGAAATAACAATCAATATGGTTTGAACTATAAAATACAATAGACACTTTGAATCCCTTGAAATATAAATTTAAACTTTAGATGTATTTGAACAATCCCAAGAATGCTTAGATTTCCAAACACGTGTGAAAAAATATAGATAAGTCTGTATTTCTGAAGTAAAAAATTAGAGAAGAAAATTCGTTAATAATAAAGATTGCTTTTATTTGAAAATCTATAGTTCTGCAAAATAGTTGAAAAGGTCAAAGTTAAAAATCCTATATTCCTTAAACTTCTTCAAAGAAATTATAAATTCCTTATTTATTGAATGCTTCAGCAAAAGTTTGCTTTTCTATTGGTTCTTTCAGCAACCAAGAATTATAATGTATCAACTAGATTTCATACCTCGTCCAAAGGCCTACTCGGTATGATTTCTTAATTATTACTAATATAACCGAAAGTATGATAATATTCAAATCAGAATTAATAAGAAATAGTATTTTTGTCATTTAAATGTTTTTGTAGTAAAAAATAAAAATATTTAGCTTTCTTAGTTAAATTCTCGTGTCTGTACATCACTTGGAAGTGATTTTACAAAATTTAAATACTTTATTCTAATATCCTAGTCACAATCTCAACTTTCTCTCCTTTTTTCTTAGCATCTTCTCTTACATATTGTTTCATGCAGTTGATCTAAAAATACATTATAAGAAAAAAAAGCATTTTGTTAATTAATCAGTATAGAAGATCACATTTATTTGAGGAGTTTCGATAAAATAGATCATTAAAAATTACAACAAGGCAAAAATGTTGAGCCTTCAATAATACTTAAGGAGATTGTTTGCATGTTTATTAACACCGAACACAGAAACAACACGAGTGCTATTAATAATGGGCATCATAATTATGAACTATGTCACTGAGGAGGAACCTTGTTACTTAACGAAGAAGACATCTGAGTTGGATTCCCTTTGTTCAAACTTCCACACTACATTAAGTAAGAAATTGTAACCTATAAAGAGATTTAAGGTACATTGACGCTGTTACACGATTGGTCTTCAGTGGCATCAGAATTTGAATCCAGGATGCGATGAAACAATGCTGGTCACGAGTTCTTGACCTTGACCACAAGACATTATAAAGAATCAAGATTTAGACGAAAGGTAATTTAACTTATGGTACTATAACCTCCTTGTGATTCCAAAATGACTCGATCATCAAGTGCTGCTACTAAATCATTGGTTTCAAGGGATTTATGAACACTAATTAATTAGTAGTATCGATCATTTCGAACCAATTCGATCCTTTAATTACATAGTTTCCATTAACACATAACTGTATTGTAGACTGAAGCGATATTAGTATGAGAGTATGATTCGAATCAATCTGATTTGAACAACAATAATACAATAGACACTAATTAAAATTAATATAAAATTAAACTTTATATTATTTTTTATTTATAAACTAAATAATATAAAATTAAATTTTTAAATATGTTTCAAGTAATGTTAACTGAAAAATGTGCTCCAAATTTGAATTTTTTTTATTTTACTCTTAAAAATTAGAAAGTACTTCGCTGATTCTATAAAAATGCCATTTATGAAATTGTGATAAACTGAATGTAAGGAAATTTATTTTTAAATTTGTAAACAAACATTCCACACCATAAAGAAAAATACCTTTAATTATATTTTTCTCAAAATATGTTTTTATTTTCAGAATATTCAAGTACGCTTTCCTCTAAATCTACTTCATCCATTGAGCTGATATTTTTACATTATAAAATAAGTTTATTTCTTTTCCTAATAAGCACTCACATATTTTAGTTTTATGAAACATTTCTATGAGCATTTAGAAAAATTTAAACCATAAAATGTACTTTTTAAAATGTGTATTAAATTCAAATTGTGAAAGTATGATTAAATTCAGTATGTAGAATGTACGTTCATAAATATTCCGCAAAGTTTCAGTAATAAATAAAGTTGATAATTTATGCAAGATGTATTTAAAGTTTACACAACTTGGAAAATAAATGCATCATTTGTTAATTATTAATTGTCCGTAACTAATAATTTATATATGAAAATGTGATTTTTTTGCATGTATATCTCAATACTGAAATATAATTTCTATTGCTTTTGCATTTAAAAAATAAGCATTATTTAAACTTGGAATAAAATATGCTCATTTTTCCTTGTGTAAGACGTTTCAGATATCTTAAGCAATCCAACAAATGCTTAAAATCTTAGACACCTTTGAAAAGTTATAGCTAAGTCTAATTTTTAAGAATAAAGTCGCTCTTAGTCGGTATTTCCTAGTATGGAAGAATATTCTTTGATATTAAAATACTTTTACTTTAAAATCAAATAGTTATGCAAAACAGTTGAAAAGCAAAGTGGAATTTTTATTTTCAAAAAAGATTTCTTCGAGGGCTGTTTATAAATTACCTATTAATTCAATTCTACTTCAAAGTTTATTTTCAATTGATTACTTTGGCATTCATAAAAAACATCAGACGATTATAATGTATCTTCATTTGTACATCTCAACCCAGTTCCTGCTTGACATGGTTTCTCAAATGTTAGAATAACCAAAAGTATTATAATATTTAATTCAAAATAAATAAGATATATATATATATTACTTTAATTTAATGTTTTTGAAGCAATAAAGAAAAATATTTAAGTTAGAAACAATTAATAATTAACTTTTTAATTTTATTGCATTTTATTCTATTTTTTTATTATTTATTCTATTATTTATATTTATTTTTGGCTAATCGAGATATGGAAGTGATTTGATACTTTTAATGCTTTATTCGAGTCATACTTTGAAAATCTCTCATATTTGTTTCTAACTTTCTTTTCCGCATTTTATATATATATATATATATATATTATTCTTGTTTTGACACTAGCACAATGTAATAAATTAAATGAAGAAATATGTTTCTTTAGTTAATTAATTCACACACACCAACTGAGTAATTGCTTTAAAAAAATTAGATACTTACTTATAAGAAAAATGTTATATTCACCATATATGAACACACATAAAATATGAATTCCAAAATAACACAATTTTCAAATAGACAGATAGTTCAAAAAAAATTATCAAATATTTCATTATTTTAAGATTTCTAATATTTCTACAAATTTCATTATTTTAAAGCAATTGTTAAGTTCAATTTCAGAGAAGTGTTTCTCGTAATTCTGAGCATGAGTTTAGTTTTACTTGTATCATTTATAATTAAACAATTTTTTTCCCATCCGACACTACAAAAAACAACAAAAAAATCAACTATATTGAAATTTGTGGATTTTTTCTATGAAAATAATTGTTTATTCAAATCCTAATTTCATGCACAAAATTATTAAACATATTCAAGACATCCGGAAGAAATTTCAAAACTTTACATTCATAAAGGAAAAGACTTAGCATTTTAAAAACATGACCTTCCTTAAAAATTAAGAGATGAGAAGAAACAGTTTAAAATTTTAACACCCAATGAAACGATTTGGCACAATGTTAAAGAAAATTTAAGTATCGTACTGAATAACCTATACTTAGAGCTACAAAATTTGTTCAGATACTTGGAAACCTTACGCAATTAAAACGAAGTAATGAATTTTTTTCCATATAGTAGTCATTTATCAAATAATGTGTGTCCACTTAAATTACATAGAAAAACATATTTATTTGAGTATTTATGTACTGTTAATGTTCTTACATCTCAGTTAAATTTTAATCACATCTTTAAAAATTCTTTGTTACTTATGTAGTCAGTAAGAAACAAAAAATTTTAGATAAATGTTTCTAACTTTGTTTAATAATTCAATACTACAGCAAGTTGTAATTTCCCTGTTTTGCTTTTATATTTTCTTCCTGCAATATAAATAAAGGTCACGTAGAAAACACCACAGAAATCTTTTTTATCAATTGAATAAGAATTATTAATAATCATTGATTAGAACTGATTGAATTATTGAAATTGTATCCTAGTATAATTTGTTGAAATACATTGAATCACAAATATCGTATATTTCCATAGATAAGGTGATAAATGACTCGTAAAAATAATTTCCCGAAATCTGGGGTCGTCTAATAGGATAGATACAAGAAATATATTGAAATTTATATAAATATTAAAACCATCCCAATATAAAACAAATCACTCATCAACGAATTTAAGTTCTTGCAAAATTCTTACATTCATCATCTAAGGCAAATTGCTACTCGGCTTCACTTTCAGTGTGGAGACACTCGTCATAAGGGTCCCCTTCCGTATCTAGGGAGTTTATTACAGCTTCTCCATCAATACCCCATAACTAATCGTCTTCAGCGCCATCCATATCATTACAAAACACACACTTTTTAATAAATTTATTAGAGCTACATGTAAATTCGGTATTCGGTATGTGCTTCTACAGGCAGTGCTGCAAGATGCAAAAAAAAAAAAAAAAAACTTGTTAGATTGATTGTTTATTAACGTTATTTTGAAGCAACATACGGGCTACTGGCCATAGATCACGAAATTTTAAACAATGGTCAAATTATGAGTACGGAACTTGAGCCCTTTAAGAATTCCACACCACGTTAGGGAGAACTTGAAGCCTCGACAGATTTAACTTGAATCAGACCAAGCACCAGGCGAGGAAATAGCACCGGTCGTTAGTTCGTGACCATGGTCATTAGACTTCCGTGGCCAAAATATTTGTTGGAAGGGCACATGAGTCCAAGATTCGGCACGTGCTTCTATAGGAATTGCTGTCAGATGTAGGGAAATAAAACATGTTCCAATTAATATCTGATCTCAGCTAAATTCATTGGCCACTGATAGTTTAGAGAACATCTTATAGGACAGATATATGCTAAAACTCTTAGGCTTTGAAGACAATTTATACCTCGTCTAAGCTGCAGAATTATACGGTAAGTGTTGTGAAACATTATTCTCATTTTCACTCCAAAAAACAAAAAAAAATTCAATATATTTTTGAATCCAAGGGAAATGAGCATTGTCAAACCCATCTGAAACAATGATAAAAAAAATAGTATACAAAACTTATAAAACTATTATTTGCAAATGGTAATCCAAATTGTAAATAATTAACTAATTTTTATTCAACAGTACAATTATCATAGACATCATTGACGTATTACACAGTTACCGTCTGTATTTTGAAACCTACATGTACTATAAAAATTATGGTGAACGTATATTTCTATATTTCCAACAACTTTATCAAACAAGTATCAGACACGCGAATAAAATATGGAATATATAAAAAAAAATAATAATTTTAACAATGAGTAAGTAAATCTATGAACCAAATTAGAGATATGCTTCCTTTATTACACAGAAATGCTATTATAATATGCTGTTTTTATTTAATGTTTAATCAGTGATGTAAGAAATTTGACTCCAAAAAAACTTTATATATATATATAAAGGTTTTTTAATATTATATTTCTCCCTTTTTAAATTTTTGCCAACAATGGGAGTCTGCGAAAACTTTTACACTCAGCTGTTTCGTATCCCACGATTCTGACTTTGTGTGAGAAGTACTTTAATTTCTTAAGAAAGTAAGACAAAATTATTAGGTTTCTCACAAGAATATTATTAATTAAGCTTCTCTTTTATTCATTTCATCGTGTGTATCCAACAAGAAAAGTTTTAATGAGAAAAAAGTATCAAAACACTCGTTTTTCTCTATTACCGCTTCAGTCTTTTAATCCTATTTTGCAATACCATAATTTTTATTTGGAGTTTTCGTTTCTATTTTCTGTTCAGTGGTATTCTATTATGAATATGTCGTCTTTTGGATTATTTCTTTCAATTCATCTGTACCCAAGTTATTTCATCATGTAGTATTTTGCATACTACTTATTTAAATTGAAATATAAGCAATTACTCGTATATTATTTTAAGCATTATTTATTGAAGTTGAAATGTAAACAATTAAATACAATAAAGATTCAAAGCTCTTATAGCCAGCTAAATTAAGATTATTTTATTTCAAACATCTTACACATACATTGTACGTATTAGTAATAAGCCTGTCATAATAATCAAATGTTTTGGTTCTTAAGGGTGTAATATTACATATTTACGATTTTGCTGATCAGTAGACAAATTCTAAGTACCAGCACTACGAACTTAAAGCATGTTGAACTTGTGGAAATCTAAAATGGGTAAGTGCAAAGAACATAAAAGCAACCCTAGGTGGGAAAATGACATTTCTCTCCGTACAAAATATTGAGAGAACATCTTCGTTATCTTGATGATAAAAATAAATGTCAAAACACAATGTTGAAACTTAGAATATACGCATGTTATTTTAGTATGTATCTTCTGCTGTGAATAAAAGAGGATATTTTAATATCATCACAATCTTCTTCGATATAGTCATGCTGTTGTTTACCCATCAAGTGTTGCTTATAAACATCTCGACTGTACTTGAGGGTGCCTGACATACAGAATTTTCTAATAAAGATTAGTAACAGCCAGTGCAAAGTTTTCACAGAACGTTGTAATGCAATGGGTCCCACGCTACCAAAACTACCCCAAGGATCCACTCAATCTATAAGAATTTATACCATTTGTCTTTGAAGAAGCTAATGAAGGATTCTTTTATTTGTTAGTTTATCCCTAATAACCCTCCTCAAACACTTTTAATCAGTTTGTAAAACGGATGGTCACATCTAGGATCAAACACTGATCATCAATAAAAGCGACGGCTTCGGGTCTAAACTTTCTCAAAAAAAAAAACCTTGAAGACTCCTGGTTGTGATCAAATATTATGCCTATGGATATCAAGCTTTTCCTCACTCTTTCTAAGACGGTGTTGTTCTGCGTTGCCAAGTAACAGAGTAAGAGAAAAAAATGGACCATCTCCTATGGGAGAGCCTCCTCTTATCTCTGGTACAATTTGTTGTTGGAATTGGAAGCACCGTATAGCTTTACCTTGTGGCAATAAGTTCACGACTTTCTCCAACTTTTTCACCTTAAATTGGTTATGAAGCTTTCTGAATAGACGATTCCTGTTGTTGGTCGTGACCTTTATGTCTTCTACGGTAATTAAACGGTGTCACTAACAAAATACCAGGTAAGATATGGTCGGGAGGAAATTATTCTACCAAGAATCTATGGGTTTTTGCCAGCGTTGATTAACATGATGAATTCATTCTTTATGGACCCACTCAGAATCTCTGGGGAGACAGAACCTAACTGTACTAGACAGTCGGAAGAAGCCATGGTTGGCTACCACTTCATCATTAGAGGTCAGGATTTAAGCGCGATATTTTCTATCTAGAAATCAGTCTTTTGCCGCCAAGAGGGTAACACGGTATCCGAGTTTCCTTTCATCTAACTAATAAAATGTAGAAGGGTTGAACTTGATTTCTTGATCGACACTTATCCATTATACTCTCGGGTACTGAGAGGTCTTCATTGAAAAGTAGAGGGATAAGAATAATAACATTTTTAACATGTTGATGTTTTTTACACTTACCACCATGCGAGCAGAAATTTTACCATGATGTCGAAAACAGAAAGGACGTCATTGATGGAGTAATCCTTCAAGACAGAGGAGCGTTCCCTAATACTAGAATTGCTGCTCATCTTCCGTTTCTCTGTGATCTCATTCTAACACTGTGAAGGTTATTGGTCTCGTTTCTATCGGAGTGGTTTCAGAAAGATAATAACGCATTTACTGGTATTAACTAACTACATTAAGATCTTATTATTCCAAATACAGGTAATTGTATAGTCCCTCACAGTCCAATTGAGGGTACAAGAGTGCGTTATAGTGCTAGCGCTAACTAGATCGGCTCTCATTGATCAATCTGTATAAGAATCTTTTACAGGAGGCTGATATCAATATAGGTAAACCTAAAGCAAGGCTACTATGGAATACATAATTGATACATTATAATACAATATATAATGCTTGATATCAGCATCAAAAATAACATATTAGTAAGTACATATATAAAATAATAAAAATTAATAAATGATTATTATTTTATAGTGTATGTTATCATAATAGTACTTCCATTTAATAAACTAAGAAATCATTTTGACTCATTTTTAATTATTCACTCAATTTTGCGAAAATCCACAGTTTAGCAACATTTTTTTTCTTGTATACACACACAAACATCACATTCCATATAAAATAAATTTTAATTTTTCCCTTTCATATCAGTAAGAAACACATAAGTATTTATATCAGTTCTTTAATTAGATTTATTTACATTATAGTTTGGAATTCCTATATTTAATTTCAACTATTCTATGTTTCAATATCCTTTTACTATTATTGGTGCATAAACTTCTACGGACCTCTCTCATAAATTATAATACATTCGTGATTTATATATATACCCGTTCGTTACAATATATGGTTGTAATATATACTCATACATTACATATGCTGGTGTAATACAATTGTAAAACACAACATGATGTTATTTCATTAAAAGTTTATATGCATTCAATTTAAGTTATGGTCCTCTCTAATTCCTCAAATATTTGAAATTAATCCATTTCATGACACAGATGTTAGTGAGAAGGCGTTCAGCTGTTGAACAACTCAACTCCAACTATGATCGGAGATTTGCATTTACATTACATTGAATTTCTTTGATACGAAAGTTTGAATTAAACGTTAGGTTATTTTCTACTGTCGCTGAAATTCATATTTCAGCTACTTAATTCGAAAATGTAGAGCTATCCTTCTAATATGTCGTTCCTACATTTAATAAAAATTTACTAATCCAGACTCTAAAATCGTTTGCTTTAATCGGACATTCCGTTCTGTCGAACATTTTGGCAACTTAATTGAATATAAGTTGAATTTCAAATGCCATATAGAAAGACGATTTGCTTCAAAACTCAATTATTTCAAAACGTTGTCTTAATTTATTGTATCAATGAGACATCTGAGATTTGTTATATTCTGCAACTGACTCACGATTTGAGTTATGTTTAGTAAGATTTAATTTAATTTTGAACAAATTAGTTACTATTAATGTTGATCTCTTAATATGGTGGAAATGAATTTTGAATAAATAACAAAGACAATTAATTATTTACAAGTCTTACGAATATTTTAAAATTAGTTTGTATTGATAATTGTGGCATTCATACAATAGAGTTTCAATAGCATATGAAAAACTCTTCTTACGAAAAATGTCGTTCATTTAATGGGAACTCTTCTTTTAATAGAACAAATATTACATTGAAAGACATGTGTTACATTTATATTCAAATTTCCTGCTGTTCATACAAAAAATTATAAAAGCTATTTCATAGTAGCAAACAAATTATTTTTAATGAAAATTAAGGAATATAGATTAAAGATTTTTTTTAATTATTATTATCAATCTTTGCTGCGTATTTAATTAAGGAAGAAATAATTTTCATATTTGGATTAAAAATGAAAATATTGTTATTAATTTGTATTGAAGTTTCTTTGTAACGTTATTCTTATAAAGGAAAATAGACATTAATCAAGATTTCGTCGGTCATCAGGGAAAGAATAATCAATGATCCCCTAACTTGGATATTAATGTGTTGATCTGATGAGAAACTTGGCGACTTTGGCGATAGAAATATCAGAATTTTCGAAAATCTCGATTAGGTGAAAAGTTTTTGAATTTTCCTGAATTTTCCATGTGACGTCGCACCTGTCCAAAAAAATTATAATTAAGGAGAAAGTCGAAGCCGGAGGGAATCAGTTCGAATTGGCTGAATGGATCTACCGAGGAATCTATTTGTAGTGTGGGCTATTGAATCTGCTGAGAAGCAGTGTGGTCTTGAGGAATCTGTCAGAATCTGAATGAGGTATTATTTCAGAGATTTGACCATAAAGAGAACTTATATAAACTGATCAGCTGGTTATAAACTGGTTATTAAAAGTGATGTGATTGTTGTTACAACTGCTGTATTTGTTCCTGTTGAGTCACTAATCTACCTAAGTTTACTACCTACTATCTTTCGTCTTGTCCTGAATATTTATGAATAAAGTTCATTTGTCATTACCCTCCTTGTTAAATACACCCAAATGATTGAACTTTTTTGTAACAATATATACGCTTAAGGCCGAAGTGGCCTGGTTGGTGGCCTTGTGATCGGAAGATAGCGAGTTCTACTCTCGCGCCGACCGAAGATCCATAGTATACGCTAATGGTGGCTGGTGCACATTAAATACAGTCGCAGTCAAAAAGTCCTCCAAATTCCCATACAAATTAACACCGCTGGTGATGCTGGATCAGAGTTGTCCCGGAACCTTGCAACGGATCTAAAATTCCGAGTTATCTGCAATGGTGCTGCCATCTGTTAAGGTAAAAGACGAACTTCTTCCTCAGGATCCTCGGATCTAATGAAGTCGCAACCCTCAAATCCATGCCATGACTCATAATTTGTGGGTTCACGGACTTGCTGTGATGATATTGTCCGGCAAAGTGATATAAGCAGCAACATATGACCTCGTCCTTTCATCTGTTTTGAGGAAGACACAGGATCCGCATTTCGTTGCTTTCTATTAATATATAAAATATCCAAAGAAATTTTTTTATTCCATCAGCTTAAGATCCCGCCACTAAATTAGGTTCCGAGCTATCGAGATTCAGTACATAATTGGTCAAGAAGTAGACAGTTCAGAAAATTTATTTGGATTTTGTTTAATCTGTAGAATGATTCAAAAATCGATTAGTAATATGAATGTGGAGTGATAACTAAAACGCGTCTCCAACCAAAGATTATAATTTGATTTCTACATATCTTATAAACAGAAAAACGTGATCAGTGTCAGGGATAACCCTTGTAAATTGAATCCGAGTTGAATATCAGATGATCATTTAACACCTTCTATAGTGTGCAATTCATAGTCGCTACTGCCTGCTATCGCTAATTACTTCAACAGCTCCAATTTATCTATTATTTCCTATTCACTACACCTTAACATAGAATATATATAGAAAATTTTATTTAACCAAGTCACAGTTTATTCACAAGGCGATTTTCATATATTAAATTACGTAATAGAATAAACCAAAAATTTAGTTAAAAGGTGAAATACGCGAGAACTCATTATAAAACCTGTATAAGATGCGTTTCAAAATTATATGTACGCTTAATTTCTTATCTATACATAAAACTGTTTTCTTCTTTAATAACTTTTTTAATATATTCTGCAAATATTGATGTAGAATAATGGTAGATGATACTAAAAACAATTATTTCACAATACTTTAATGTTTTTCTGTAAAACACAAATTAGATATAAAAATTTATTTTTCTAGTTAAGACATTTATACCATGTACACCAATTAATTTACTTTACTTTCTTGAAATATTGTGGCCGCTTTTCCCTGAGGTCAAGGTCACAAACTAACGGTTGGTGTTGTTCCGTCGAGCAGTGGGTTCGAGTCTTAATACCAATAAGGACTCACCGTGTAACGAGGCTAATGTACGTTAAATCTGTCATGCTGCAAGTCTTCCCTTTGGTGAGGAGGGGAATTCAGCTCAGGTATCATCCTCGTCACTTAACCGAGGTTCAAAATAAAGCTATCCATCGCTAATAGCTCTTGTATTACTTGTGGTGTTAATAAACAATCAATATATCCATCCTTTCTTGAAATATAATTGGTACCATAAAAAAGATAGTGGGAAAAAACAGCTTCAACTATCCACTGTTGTACACATTTATGTGTATTCATCAATCAGTCTTCATTCACAATACATTTCCTCATCACTAAGCCATGGTTTGAAACTACAAGATCAAGCCTGAGTATCTCTCGCTTAGCTTTAAGTGCAGTTAATAAGAAAATGAAAGGAAAAAAGACATCATTAGATATTTTCTTTTTCATTTCCTTTGCAATTATTTTCACTTCAGTTTTAATTTCATTCTCCGTAAAGAGAAAAAAAAAGGTTTCTTGAAAGAGATAAAAATAAAAATTTATTTTTAAGAATTCTTAAGCAATAAATTAAATAAAATTCTTAAACTTTCCACTTAATTTGACATGTAAGAAAAGTGTACAAGAGAGTTTTTCATTTTTATAAAAGAAAAGATTCTCTGTCAATCACAGCACCGATTTTAAATAAAGAAAAAAAAGTTTCAAGGAAAATTCTTTTATATTACATAAATTATAATAATTTAAGAGTATTATTTTCGTAATTTTCAAATTAAGTGTAAATTTCTTAAATTTCAAACTTATCTGAAGCATTATTATTTTATTCCAAACTATTTTGAGTACTCATTATTCGAAAAGTTAAACTTTTAAAATAAAACACACAAAGAATTTCATAAAAGTATTTTAGAACAAAATTTTTTAAAGAATTAAATGAACTAATAATTGTAACGGTTGCCAAAAAATCTGTGATGAATTATAAATTGTTAAAAGCATAATTTATGACTAATATTGTACATTCCAGAGCAACGCGCATTGCAGGGAAAGTTTGGGTGGAGGTGGAAAAGACAGAGAAAATTTAAACTCGCTCGTTGGTTGTTCAGTTAAAAATTTATATAAATTCAACTAATTGATACTTTTCCATTTCTTTCTCTTACAAAAAAGAAAATTGATTGAATATGTGTCATTTGGATCGACTGCTTTTGGATGGAACGTCTTAAAAAATCTGAAATCTGCATTTTTCATACCTGTTTTCAAAAATTTGCTAAACATATAAAAAATTCATTTACTCAACCGAAACTGATTCAGTCCCTTAAAATAATTGATTTTCTCAGATGATGCAAGAATAATAATCTTGCGATGTTTTTTTTTTTTCCAAAGTTCAGCCACAAAGTATACAAAATGTAAAAGTAGTATTATTACATAAAATTTAAAAAGAATTAATGCCATGAATTTAAATTAAAGAAAGAAAATAATTTAATAATTTGAAACAGTAAAAAAAATAGATGTAGAGGAGATGGAATGTAAAGTTAGGAATTGAACCCAGATTCATAAATTAGATGGTTCAAATTTAAGGCTCTCGTCTACCGGTTATTTTGATTTCGTGAACTTAATGCCTATGGAGTTTCGACTTCCGTTCTTAAGTCTTTGATATTTTATCTATTTGAATGTAACAAAGCGTATCTGAAACAGCAAAAAATACTGAAGGTTTCTTCAGAATTACATTTTTCTACCTATTTTTAAGAATACGTGAAAAAAAATATTTGGGGGGGGATGAAAAATATTTTCAAACATCGGAAGAAGAAAGGTTATTCCACAGAAACCTTCATTATTTTTTTGCTCTTTCAAATGCACTTTATAGCATTTGAATAAATAAAATAGTAAAGATTTGAGAATGGTAGTCCATATTCCATTGAATATTAAGTTTCTGAAATCAAAAGGGCCAGTATATGGGAACCTTAAGCCACCAAACCAAATATGGCGATCTATAAAAGAGCAAAGATGCATAGAAAATGTGAGTGTATAAGAGTTTAGAAGAATATTTTTGGACTGTTTGATTTTGGAGTTTGCAGAATAAGTTCAGATATTTTGATCCGAAAAATTATTAATATGAAAGGAGTGTGTGGTGTAAAAATTTTGAGTATTCTGTTGAAAATATTGCTTACCATTCAGAAAAATTGAATTGCTCATCGGTTACTTTTATTAAATAATTCATTCAAAACAGCATCATAATTGTACTACAAAGAACAAACAAGTATATCAAAACAACTCTCTTTAAAAACCTCCATTTTGCTGCAAAGAACAAACAATAGAAAAACTGCGGGAATAATCGGAAGCAATGATAGATCGTGCTAGAATTATGCTGAAACAAAAACTTGTTCATCGTTCACTTCAACATTGGATTTTAAATCGCTTTAGCGAATTACAAAAGATTCTCTTTAAATTGCACGCTATCAGCTTCCATAGATCCATTGTTTTGAATTTCGTACCTCAAGACCGTTCTCTCTTTGCGTTATGCCGTCCACACACACGCATATAAACTCTTTTTTATATAAATATAAATAATAATTATGATAACTGAAAACAAATAATCCTATTTAAGCTAGACAAATAATAATATGGCGAAAACTAATTAAAATGAAGTTTCAACCGAATGAATGCTCAAGCTTTAAACTAATACTCTACCCCAAAATGACAGAATGTTAAACAATAAAAAATTATAGTATTTTCATTTGAGATTTACGTATACAGAAATATATAAAATAAGCTTGAAAATGTAATTTAAATCTACGTTTAAAAATCTTATAAAATTTTAAAATACAATTTATAATTAAATGAAATATATCAAACTATTTAAATGTGCAGTACAGATTCTTACATGAAAAATATTTTCGATACTCTAAACAAAACTTGAAAAATGAAAAATTATTAAAGTTAATACAGAGTAGAACTTTGAACACTTTTGAGCGCAAAATCAAAAGATATGTAGAGTATATCTTCAAATCGTTCTCGAACAAGGAAGAGGAAAATACCATTTTATAAAAATCCCAATTCTTTTCCAAAAAAAGCAACAAATTATTAAATAATCGGAAAAATTTATCACATCTGTAATCTTAAAAATATATCACTTCTTTTAAATAAAGCACCTTATGAGTCATAATACAAGGAATTAAATCTCACACGCGTGATTTTATGACAACAGCTTTTTAAGCCATAAATAAGTTATTTAACTATGAAATTAAATTAATTAAACGAACAACATAAAAACGGATTTAAATCTTCAAACTATTAAAATTGATACTAATTTTGCCCAATTGCTACAAAAATTGCCAAAATTATTAAAAACACCCTATTTTTATGACCGTGCAGTAATTTTTAAATGAATGACTCTATGTTGAATGTAGTTTATTGAAATACATAAATTTCATAACTTTGATGTAACGAATTTAACATTTACAAACATTGCTTATTTTACAGAGTATTTTAATTGAAGCTTCTTTAATTCTTATCTGTTTTTTAAGTAATTAAGTTAAAGTGACTACATACAACTTTTTTTTTAAAATTTAGACCTTATAAATTTTATAAATACTCTTAACATATCTTATTCCTTTAAAAGCATTTCCTCTAGTTATAATGTTTCCTTATGATTCTACTGAAACTGAAACTTATATTTTTCTGAAATGTTATTTGTATATCAGCTGATTAATATGCATTAAAACAAAAACGCATACCATTTTATATTTAATAGTATTGAATTAAATATAAATTTGAAAAATACTTTCATTTCCATTTAAAATAATAAATGGTTGTATTATCTTTGCACATATTACAAAATGCTCTAAAATTCGTTTATAAAATTCGATGCTCAATAAACTATTTTACACATTATGGGGTTTTTGTACCCTTTTTCATATATTCAGAGATACAACTGTGTCTACTGAGTAGTATGTGACTGCCTCGATTTGGCTGAATAATAACATATTGTTAAGTTCGTAGACGTCATTGTTCTTGGCCGCTAGAACAGTTGTTTCACTCAGAAAATCGAGATTTTAAAGATGAGTTTGAATATTAGAAAATACTTTTTCAGCCAATTTTTAATGTTATATTTGTGATGTTTGAATAAAAACTTTGTTAATGTTTCTTTGCAGGAAAAATTGTAAAAAACTAAAGTGCATCTTTTCGTGCTCAAAAACTTTCAAAGTTAAGTTAAGCTTCTCACAATGGTTATGAATAAATAAAAAGAATAAAAAATAAAGTTTTAAATACAATAATAGTTCAAAAGATAAGAACATTGTTTTAATCACTAGTATTAAATTAAAAGACACAAATATTTTAAAAAGATAAAATAAAAAATGAGAAAATATAAGTACAACAATAGAAAATAAAATAATATACATAAAATACTAAATATTATTTTTAACAGTATCTCTCGCGCCTTTCTCTTTAACTAACATTTGGGACTATTTCAATTCTTATTTGAGTGGCCGCGGTTGCCTAATGGTTTCGATAGGGGGCTCAAGACCGGTGGTTTTCGTTGAGTCGTGGGTTCGAGCCTTCATGCCACTAAAGACCCATCGTGTAGCCATAGCTGATGCACGTTAAATCTGTCGGGGCTCAAAGTCTTTCCATTAGCATGGTATGGAAGTTAGGAGAGGGGAATGCCAGCTTAGGTGTCACCCTCATCATTTGATCGAGGCTCTAAATTATGAGATCCGTTGCCAAAAGCCCTCGTGTTGCTTCTAATGTGACATTAATAAAACCAAAAACCAAAACCTTATTTGTATTGAGAAAGAACCGTAAATAATGAAAATTAGCATCACTATATAAGAATCATAGTGAATAAGAGATAGAGACATTAGATGTATTAGAGAGATATAAGAGGAAGATATTGAGGAATTAATGAGATTCATGAGTACACTAAATAGGTACGAGTAAATAACACATCGATCAATAACTCCCGAGTCTAACATTGAAAACAACATTTTTTTTCGCAAGAAATCTTTTTTGTTGCGAGTAAATAGCGATAAACAGCTTTCTGAATCATCGACTCGTTGCTCTTTTTGTTCCATCGAAAGCAATCGCGGCACCCACTTGGAAAAAACCTTCTTCACTTCACTTCAAAAAACCCTTTTCAGTAAATACACTTCCATATGATATCTGTGTCATCTCAGCAATCTCACGGAGCTTCACTTTACGATCTTTCATTATATTTTTTGTCACTTCACTCACATTTTCCGGTGTAACGGCTTCCACAGGTCTACCCGAGCGTTCCGCGTCATTTGTGTCGGTACGACCACGTTTAAACTCGGCAAACCACCGACAAATCATTGCTTTTGATGGACAAGAGTCCGGGTAACATTTTTCAATCCATTGTTTCGCTTGCACGGTGTTTTTACCCATTAAAAAACAATGTTTTATCAGAACACGAAACTCGTTTTTTTCCATTTTTTAAACAAACTACAAAACGACTTTACTCCAACCTCGATAACTCAGCTGTTTCTGGTCCGATCGACTTAAAATTTTGACACGTTTCAAGCAAAGGTTAGTACTCTAGAAAGACCTGGTTACTGGTTTACTACGAGCGCCATCTCTGGGTGAGTCTCGGGAGTTATTGATTGATGTGTTATAAAATGATATTCTAGGAGTGTATACTTGACTTGGATCCAATCTTAAACAGTATATTGGAATCGAGTTCAGTTTGTTCAATCCTACTATTTTTTGTTATAAAGATAATATTTCTTTAAGGAAGTATTTAAGTAATCTCTTCCCAATTGTAATTTATATTTTGACAGCGCTTCTTCTAAATGTGAGTAAACTGATTAAACATTTTAGAACTAATTTGTATTGAGTATTTATGTTTATTAATATTAATATCTAACAATACTTAAATAAATATGAGTAACAAAAAAAATTAAATGAAAAAAAAATTTTATAAGCAAATCAATGAAATAAAAATTGGAAAAAGTAAGTTGTATAACAAATAAATACGAGTAATTAAGGTATACAATAATAATTATAAAAGTATAAAACAACTAAACAATAAATAAGAAGAATATCATAATAACGAATAAGTTTTAAGTAATATGTATTACAGACCCATATATAAGATTAAGAACCATATTAAGAGTAATATATATTACAAAAAAATATATTTTATAGACCCAAGAAAAAGTTGTATTAGGTAAAATTATAAGCCCCGAGAAAGTAAAGTTGTAAAGCTGTATTGAAATTAATATAGAACTATTTTCTTTAATTATTTTAACCAGTGACTGAATTTTATATATAAAAGGTAATACAGTTTTATGTTCAGTAGATTTATTCTTTCCCTATATAACAAATACATAATGGAATTAAAATTAAATCATTTAAAAGTGAATTAATTTAGTTAAACCGTAAAACGTCTGATTATAAGAAACATATTGTAATTCTACACCAAATCCTAATCAAGTACTTTTTTTACAAACACATAATTAGAAATTAGAATCATCACTATCATGAAAGAGCATAAAATTAAACAATTAAACTAACTTAACTTTACAGAATCTTAATTAAAATCAAAAATCATTATGCAGGAATAAAATATTTAAAATGTTATGCCAAACGATTTATGATAGGGAATTTTAAAACGACCCAAAAATAAGTAATTTAAATTGACGAAACTATAAAGGCAGTTAACTATTAATTGGTTCGAAAATCCATTAAAACAAAAAAAAATAATGAATACAAATTTATACTCATAAAATGTAAAATTCAAGCATAAAAGAGTTAAAAAATAAAACAAAAATATTAAACGTAAATAATGAAAAGGAATTTTTAAAAAATAAAACTAAAAAACAGAAAATACTGAAATAAAACAATGAATCAAAAATATTTAATAATAATAAAAGAGTAATAAAATAATTCTAATCATTGAAAAAAACATACAAAAAGTTAAGTAAGAAATCATAATATACAGATTGATCTCAAAGTTATAATATATGAAAAATAAAAATAATTCATTTTCTATAACTCGTTTAACAAATTGCTTGTATTCTGTTATTAAAAATAAATAATTTCATTTTCAAAATTAAAAAATATTTAAACATACAAAAATATTTCACATATTCAAAAAGACTGAAAACTGGTTTAATTCATGGAGATAAATACTGTTTTTGAAAGTATTCAAAAACAGAATTATTAAAAAGAAATTGAATAATTTATTTTAATAATTTTAAAACTTAAGGTCCAAAAGTGAATTTAAGCTTTATTTCTACTTAAGACAATATTATGAAGTATATTTAATAAACCCTTTCAAAGTTTCTGTAATTCGTTATGAATTTTAATTTCTAATTAGTTCAATGGACAAAATAACTTAAATTTATACTAACTAAATAATACAGATAACAGATAATAAATTTTAGTTCTATTTTTTGAATGAATAAACATAATTTCTACCAATAGAATTATTCTCTAACCTCATTGTATGTGAATTAAATTTAAGTGAGTTATCGAAAGGCTTAAATTAAATTAATATATTTTAAGTCTCAAATTAATAAACGCAGTTCCTAAATTAAAGTGCAAAATTCTTCGGGCGGAATTTCCTAATTAATCATCTGTGTTATTTCCGTAAAGAAATGATTAATTTGTTTTGCTTATATCTCTTGGGAATTTCTTCTAATTTACTAGCTTTGTATTAGAAATTCGGAATAGCTTTGAGAACTTCATCTTTTAAGGAAATTTAAATTAGGATGACGGGTGAAATAATTAGTTTTCCTCCGCTTCCATCAATCAAAATACTGCCCCAAAATTGTATTGATTACGATTCCCATATATAGTCAGATAAGAATATATAGTCAGATATTACTTATAAAAATTTAGTGAAAAATAGAAATAAAATATGGAGAAGTTTCACATTTATTGAATGCAGTTAAATGAGGTTTTGTTGAAGCTTGGGATTTCTTGCAAAATAATAGGAATTCGAAAACGTTTTAAAAAATTAAAGCTTTCCAGTACGAAAATAATAAGTTTCTTTACCTGATTAATTTCTAATTACTTTCCTCTCACTATTTTCTTATTATATTATTTTATTCTCCATTCAAAACAGCATTGATACGATTACTGCAATGAATTTTAAATGCAGAAAAGATTCCTGCAATGAATAAACAAGTGCATTTTATTCTCAAACTATCTAGCAAAGCCAATGCATTCAATTTTAATAGGAAACAATTAATACACGCACATATATGTACATGATAGTCAATACAAAGTTTGCCCAATTATAGTTATGTAATATTCCAAGAGACATATATATTCCACTACATTAACTGATACTCACTACGGCTCAAGTATGTAATTTGATATTTTTGTGTAATTAAATGCTACTACTTTATCCAGAAACAATAGTTAAAACATAAAAAAATATGTAAGAAAACATTGCAATTGAAACATTGAGTAAAAAAGATATATGCCATTCACACAAAAATAAACAGATAAAACCTTGCAAAAAATATGGATAAAATATTCATAACTAACTTTAAAAGAAAAGTATTACATATAATAGAAAACTCCAAAAGAAGCTAAATTAAATGAAAAAATAAATTAACTATGCCTAAATTATCAAAAAAGGATAAAAATACTGAAAAAAAATTGAGAAAATAAAATTTGAAGACAGTATAAATAAATACCTTGATTGTATTTTCCGAGTGTATGTATGTATATGCATATATATGAACAAAACATAACATTACAAATCACAAAGTAACACAATATATAACATTTTAAGAAAATCAATCATTAATTCAATACTATTAATTGATAAAAAAATACTAAAAGTTTGAAAAATCCTAAAAAAAATTTAAATAAACATTTATGCAAATCAGATAAAAAAAATTATAAACAATTAAAAGGTCTAAAATTCAAGACCTTAAAACCAAAGTAAAAAAAAATGTTAAAGAACCATAAAATGTATAAGAGGAAGCCAAATGAAGAAAAAAAAGCAAAAAATTTAGAGTAATGGAAATAATGTAATTAATACTGTACCATTCTTTAAAATGGAATAAATGTATGTTTATAATGGGTATTATCTGTCAAACCATAACACTATATACCCTGAAAATACGTTCTAGAATCTTCCTGACTGACCTAGGGGCATGTATCCCCCCCCTAGACCAGCTAGGTAAACGCTACTCTTTCACGTCACAAATGGCTTACATTATTCAAATGTTGCGCCTACTAACAGAAAAACTACAGCTCTCCCGAAAATTTTTGAAAAATTTCTCCCTTAAAATATTGGTCATTGTATGGACACATATTTCTATGTATAAATATCTTTTTATTCTATGTATAAATATCTTTTTATTCTATGTAAAAATATCTTTTTATTCTATGTATAAATATCTTTTTATTCTATGTTTAACATATATCGTTAAATATTTTTATTAAGCAAAAAAGGTATAAAACTAAAATAAAAAATTTTATTTTATTAATAATTAATAATAAATTTAAGTACAAAATTTGAAAAATGTATGAATTAAAAAGGATTCGTGGATAAAATTCAAATTAATATTTCACATGAACTTGGCATTCTTTAGAAAACAAGTTTGTGTTACGCAATGAGCGGTGTACTAAATTTCTCCAAAACAGTCATACGAAAGCATCGTTACTTTCAGAAAAAGAATCAATTTGACATAAAACTGTAAAAAAGGGCAATACAAGTAAATTTAATATAAAGCAGTACATTAGTAAGCGACACTTAAAAACTAAGCCATACTTCTTTTTAATGCACAGTTTTGTTTGAAATTGTACAACTGACTGGAAATTCGGCCCATTCAAGTGAAAAGCTCTAATATAATACGAAAAAAAAAATAGATAGTTACATCATAAAAAGGCATTTTCTTAACAAATGTACAGGGGGTGGACAAAAATATGGAAACACCTTGTAAAATGCATGTTTGAAAAGAAAGATTATTTTAATGAAATATGTAGGTGGCGCTGGCGTTTTTGACTACTAACGCCACCTATACAACTTCGTAAATGTGCTAAACAGTTCAGTTGTTATCGGAGTACTGTTATGTGAGGTTGTCATTGCATTATGTCAGAGTTAACAGACTTCGAACGTGGGCAAATTGTTGGAGCACGTATGGTAGGTGCTTCCGTAAGCAAGGTAGCCGAGGTGTTTAGTGTTTCAAGAGGTACTGTATCGAAGATTTATTCCGCATATTTGAAAAGCGGAAAAACATCATCTGCTAAATCACAGCGCGGACGAAAGTGTGTGCTGAGTGATCGTGACAGACGATCATTAAGGGCAATTGTGACGAAAAATAAGAAGACCACAGCTGCAAAAGTTACTGCTGAAATGAATGTTGTGTTACAGAACCCTGTGAGTACCAAAACAATTAGAAGGGAGCTTCATAAACAGGGAATTTCTGGCCGTGCTGCAATTGAGAAGCCACTCATCAGTGATGCTAATGCCCGTAACAGGAAAAGGTGGTGTTTAAGTCATAAAGCCTGGACTATAGGGCAGTGGAAGCGTGTAATATGGTCTGTCGAGTCTTCTTTCACATTGTTTCCCACTTCTGGCCGAGTTTACGTCTGGAGAACGCCATCTCAAGCCTATAATACAGACTGCTTGTTGCCAAGAGTGAAACATGGCGGGGGTTCTGTTATGGTTTGGGCAGCCATATCGTGGTTCTCTGCTGGCCCCATGATAACTGTGTCAGGGCACATGACTGCCAAGACTTATATGAACATTTTGGCAGATCAAGTTCATCCCATGGTGCAAACTTTGTTCCCCGATGGTGTCTTCCAAGACGACAAAGCCCCTGTTCACACAGCTCACATTGTCCAGGACTGATTTTCTGAGCACGAGGAGGATATGTCCCATCTCCCCTGGCCACCACAGTCACCAGACCTGAATATTATCGAACCTATGTGGTCTACATTGGAACGGAAAGTGCGTTCTCGTTATCCACCGCCAACATCGTTATCTGAACTTGCCACCGTTTTGCAGGAAGAATGGTATAATATTCCCTTGGCACACATACAGGAACTGTATTTATCCATTCCGAGAAGACTGCAAGCTGTTTTGGATGCCAACGGGTTTCCTACACCATATTAAGCAAAGAAACATGTTTTTTAAAAGGTGTTTCCATATTTTTGTCCAACCCCTGTATGTTAAACTGGAAGATCACTTCATCATATGAAACGTTTTCTTTTTTAAAAATTTCAAGCATAACATCATATTCAGTGTTGTGGCCGCGGTGCGTTAGTGATAATGGTAGCGGATTTGCGGCCGGCAGTTTTAGTCGAGTCGTGGGTTCGAGCCTTGATGCCATTAAAGACCCACTGTGTAGTCGGAGCTGATGCAAGTTAAATCTGCCTAGGCTCACAGTCCTTCCGAAGGTGTATGCGGAAGTCAGGAGAGGGAAGTGAAAGCTGTGGTGTCGTCCTCGTCACTTGACAGAGGTTCAAAATTACGAGGTTCCATCACCAGTAGCCCTCGTTTTGCTTCTGATGCGACGTTGATAAAACCTACCAACCATAACGAGTTTTATTTAAAGGTTATTTTAGTTAACATTTTAAAACATTCTTATTTGTTTCTATTAATGAACAGAGCTGATGATTTAAAATAATTGTAATTTAATAGGTTTAGAACTACACTACTACTTTTGAGACCAAGTAATACGTTATGAATTAACTTTACTTGCATTCATGATATAAATCAGATTATTAAGATTAGAATTATTGCTACTGAACATTTTGCATAATAGTCTTTAAATAAATACAGTTATATGCAAATTTTATCTCGAACCTATTAGCAAATCTTAAGTCATTTTCTGTAGATGTTTGCTCGAAACTAGTATTCTGTAGATGCTTTTGTTTATTGCATTGAGTGAACTATTTTTTTTTCTTTCTACAAAGATTTTTTCTTATATCAAAAACTATTTCAATTTGCTGTATAGTTTAATGCAGATTGCTTAGTTATATTAACTTTTTTTTTCCTGTCAAATAAATTTTAAGGCCAACTACTATTTAAGCTTTAAAAGTTAAGAAAAAAATACATACTTATTTAACATTAAATCACACAAAAAAAAATCCTATGAAACTAAATTTTGCCATAACAATAAAATTATTTATTAGATTCCTTATACAGAGTGTTCACAAAAAAAAGTCTTCCCCGAATTATGAGATTTTAGCCACCTGCCCATTCAAAGAATCGAAAAGAAATTTCAGATATTGACATTTGAAGGAATGCGATCGAGATTGTGGTGATTAAAAACAAAAGAACTCTTACATTATGGTTGCTGTGAAAAATTTTCGAAATGTTAAATTTGCAACGCCCTTGTTTTCCCTGCGCTAATTGATAAGTGCATTCAAAAACCATAAATAGGTTAGAACGATACAATTACGAGGTGTGACTATTGCACAAGAAGACAGAAACTGTAAAATATTTTATTTTGGTATCATGGATAAATACTTATTATCACCTACAATTACACCCGTACTCTAACCCTACAATGCTCAATGCGAATCTTCCTTTTTTCAAAACAATGCTTGAAGTTTTCTGTCAGCTCCTTCTGGACGAGTGTCGTTCCTCTTTCTCGGCTTCAACGGACACAAACTTTGTTCCTTTTGATGCAGATTTCCCCTTAGGAAACAGATAAAAGTTGCATGGCGCAATATCCGGCGAATAAGATGGATGGTTTAATATTGGGATGCTGTACTTGGCTAGAAACCTCTTGACAGAAAATGTGGAAAGAGCCGGCGCATTGTCTCGGTGGAAAAATTTGCCGAACGAATTATCTGGCAATTCCTACAAAATCACGCGAATACTTAATCAACGGTCAGTATTCGTATTTACTTTCAGGAACCTAGAGTAGATACCGAATCTCATGAATATCGGAAGAAACCATCATTGCTCTGAATTTTGATTTACTCCATCGAGCTTTTTAGGCTCACCATGAAGATACTTTTCCAGTGCATGAACTGACGCTTTGTTTCAGGATCATAAGTAATAACCCACAATTCATCACCCGTTATAATCTTTCCAATAAGTTTGTCACTTTTAATGGCATTCAGAGAATCAGTACAAACATTTTTATGAACTTGTTGCTCAAACGGGAAAATTTTAGGCGTCATTTCGGCACACACTTTTTGCATGTTACAATTGTTATGTAAAATTTGCCATACGGATTATTTGTTGATTCTTACAGTCTACGCAAACGCACGAATACTTAACCGACGATCAGATCAAACCAGATTACCTATTTTGTCGATATTACCATCGGTTTTGTCTTGGAAGGGCAACGCAGGCATGAATGATTTTCAACGTCTGCTCGGCCATCTTGAAAACGCTTAAACCACCCAAAAACAAGTTCATTCCCATACTCTTCTTTCAATAAATTATAAGATTAAGCTGCGGTGTTTTCAAGTTTCATGTATTTACAGAAACGAGGAGCGCTGCAATCGAAAGAGAAGGCTGCAAGCTTAACAGCTGACGGTCCCAGGCGTTTGGTGTATGTGTACTTCTTCTGTAGCAGCGTTAGTTTCGATATTTTATTTCCACACCTCGTATGAAGAAAATTACCCACGCAAAAAATTTCCCATCGTAAAAACAGTAACAACACAAAAGAAGATGGTGAAAAACCTGTTATTGAAATTTAAAATTTCCAACATGCCCATCCTTGCAGACGATAAATTATTGCATTCGAGAGATTGTTGACTACAATGGCTAATGTAACACCATAGGTAGAATCTATATAACTTTACCTTTCAGTTCTATTAAATCTCTCGGATTGTGTGTGTACACCTTAGATTTAAGATAATTCTAAAACCAAAAATCCATTGAATTGGGTAGGAGATCACTGAGGCCATAAAATTGTAAAGTTGCTGGAGATGATAGTATTTTGCACTTTCGCACTAACTTCAAAAGAAACGAATCCTTATCATAATCATGGTCTATCATACGTGCATCCAGGTTCCTCAATATTTTACTTTTTACCGAACTTGGGCCTCCTCTTAACTTATTATTTCATCGACAAACTATCACTTCTTTGACAACATTTCCCCCATTCAAGTAAAACTGCTTTATTTATTCACTTCGCTGTTTCTCTGTAAGACTAGTTCGATCACCTGATATAAGAAACAATTGTCCCTTACTTCAAGCAATGATTTGCACATAGTGTTCTGTGATTGATACTTCTACTGTCTAAGCCTGTTAATTATGCAAAATACGTCAATTCACCTTTCTCTCTATGTTGTTATTGATCCTTTGCAATACTCTTCTTTGCAAATTTTTTTTGCCCTGGCAATTTTCGTCAGAGTAGCATCATTCCAACTCCAATTAAGGTGTTTCAATGCTCTGAACAATTTTCTCGGGGAAAACGGGGGTGGCCATTTAAAAATTTCCAAATTGTTCTCTTAAATCGTAACGGGAGAGTTCTATCGTTTTAAATCATCACAATCTCGATCGCATATTAGGGTTTTAAACCTCTTACGCTATCAGAATAATTTGAGTTTTAATTTGATTATATTCGCATCGCTTTACCCATAAAAATAACTGTATTTTAAATGTTTCAGTGCCAATCTCAGATGATAGCTCATGTAAAACTCTTATTTCGTAACATAACATTGAAAAATTTAATTCCTAGGAAAAGTGTATTTTAGGAAATGCTAACAAGAAAACTACAACTTTTAAATGACTATACTGTAGTAGCAGCAATTAAAAAGCTGAAAAAAAATCATTATTTATCTTAATAATGTTTTAACTTTTTTTCGGGAGGGGGGAAGGGTCTTTCGTTTGTTACTCAAGTTATATTTGAAAAGAGTTTTATAAAATTAGACTTTTTCCTTGCATTAGAGAAGTTCCTTAAAATTTAAGATTAAATACTTACAAACAGTCCGAAAATGTGTTTCAGAGTGAGGAATGAAAAAAACATAATCCAGAATAATCGGATAACTATATTTAAGTTAATTGATTTAAAACAATTATCAGAATTTTAGTACAATTCAAAACTCTTAAAAGTGCATTAATGTTATGTAATGCATATAAAATTGTAATGGCTTTTCATTCGAGATATTTTTGATGTCTTATTATTTTATATCCGTTAACAATCTACTTTTAATAATATGCTTATTAAATAATAATCAGTTTTGATTTTTTTTAAACATTCAAATATCTCTCTTTATATTTTGTTGGATTTGAAACGTCATTTCTTTCGATTATTATTACCAGCAAATGTTTTCGAGCGCGCACCTGTACCAAATCACTACTCACCATAACGAAAATGAAAAACATTTCACCCGTAAATTATAAAACACCGACGTGAAGCTATTTATAAACTGCTGCTGCAACAAACGGGATCAGTTGGTTTGGACTCGCTCAAGTACTCGTTTGTTCCTGAAGAGCCAATAACTCGTTTCTGAGTTTAAGAGGCCTCGAGCACGGAAGACGCATCTCATAAACTCCTTCATCATCGAAATATTAAAGCAGAATTCCAACGCTATTCTATCTGATCGATTCACAGGATCAAATACCAGAGTAATATACCAGGTGTATTTGCAATTTAATTGACCGAAATCTGTTGCGTGGGTACTGTTCGAAGTTCAAAGGATGTTTCATGAATAGTGCCAACTCTTAAAACATTTGACATCATAAGAAAGTAAAATTATAAATATATTTTAGTTATTCTTTTCAAACTTTTAAATTCCCCAAGTACCACAACTTATAGATGGGCGAAAGACCTATATTTAAGTGAAGAGAGATTAATTCAGAAATTTATTTTGAGCGATGAAATTTTTTGATATCAATGAATGTTAGAATTAGTAAGTGTTATGATTCATTCTTAAACAATTGAAATTTTAAATTTAATATCGTATATTCTTTACTTTTGTGAAAGATAAGAAAGAAATTTTACAGGAGAGGGATTGATTGACTTGTTTTATTAACGTCGCACGAGAAGAAACACGGCAGCTTTTGAGGACAGACATCATAATTTTGACCCTTGAGCAAGTGACTAGGACGACACCTGAGCTAGCACCTCCCTCTCCAAACTTTCACACCGCAGCAAAGGGAGGACTTGGAATCTTGACTAAAATAACCGTACATTAGTCCCAACTACGTGGCAGGTTTTAGTGGCTTCAAAAATCGAACCAACGACTCGATGAAAATCGCGTGACCATGACCACTAGGGTATCGCTGCCACTTTACAAGAAAGAGAGAGAGAGAGAAGCTTTAAAATATATTTATTTGTATTATAAATGAAAATATCACTGAATTAGTTTTACAGAATTTAGAGTTTTATACATAATTTTTTTTGCTAACCATTTCAGCCCTGATGAAACGTTATATAGCCACCGTTAAGGCATAATTCTAAGCCATAGGCTGATGTCAAGGTCAACTCGTGCGATGACACCCCATCTACGAAACATAAACATGGGGGTTTAAGTATTTGATGCACGTCAGTCCATTTTAAAGATAGGTCTTTTTGTGTAATCAAGCTCTAACACCCAGCTCACTTGAAACGTCATCGGTCACGCACCCGTTTCCACACCCACTCTACTCCCTCAGCTTAAAAATGCGTATCTTAAAGTTTTTAGCCGAATAAGTTTTCTGCATTCAGTGAATATCGAAATGAGATACTTTTTAACTTTACGCAAAAGACATTTCAGGATTCATGTATCAATTGACCATATTATTTCGAATTTTGTTTTATGAATTTTCGGATATTAATTTTAATTTAAATTTTAGAATTTTGGAACATTAATAATTATTAATTATTGTTAATAATAATAAAAATATTTTAAAAAGTAAATTTTTTTCTAAGTTTTACAGTTTTAAATGTATTTATTAATAGTTAAAAGTAAAATTAGATAAAGTTTCTCTTTCAACATAAGTAATAGTAATAATAATAATAAGTCGTTACGTTTCATACAAACTTATTAACGAACAAAAATAGTCTCGAAAAATATTTTTTGGTATTTAAATCACGTTTTTATTAATATAATAATACATTTTATATAAATAGACCAATGAGCTATTAATTAATACGCATGATATTTTATTTGAAATAATAAACTTTATCTGTAAGTTATGTTTACTAATTTTGCTTCTTACCACCAGTAAATGTAACTACTCGCCACAATTTATTTTGATGTAACTATATCAATCTTCCGATCTGTCAAGGTATCTGGGATTTAATTTAAATTTAGAAGTCCCTCTTCTTCTACCATTCCGTAATATACTTATTTTAAAAAGAATAATACAAAAATCCTATATAATTGGGAAAAAAACCTGATTTAAATTCATGTTACAGAATTTGTTTATTCTAAAAAAGTAACTCTACGACACAACCTGAAAAATAATATCCTTAAGATTTCATTCTTTAAAGTTTCTTTTTTTCCCCTCATTTTATGATCAAAAAACTTAAGTATCTTACACAAAAATATAGAATATTTCAATTCGTAGAGTTCGAAAAAATATTTTGTATATAAATAACGTATCTGTCAATGAAATTTAAGTAAAATATTAATTTAACATTAATTTATTTTAAATGTTTACGTGAAAGGTTTACACATTTTAAAGACAAAAATTCCATTTCTCTTATGTAAGTGAACAATAATATAAATTTAAAAATGACTTATAATCTTGAATAATAAGTAAAAGTCGGAAAATTTAAAATCAAGCTTTTCTTTAAATATGGATTAAAAAGAAATAAAAATGTTTTTTCATTATAAAAAAGATATTTAACGTATGAGTCTTTGAGATTTTTAACAAAGATACCTATGAGGACATCATTAGTTGAGTTTTCCCTCACTAGAGGGCTGCAAGAGTCTCGCCATACTTGGTTGTAGACAGTTAAGAAAGTGATCGAAAATATTTCGAAATTAATATTAATTAGTTATTGTATAGTAATAAATGCAATGTATACACAACAGTAATGTAAATAATCATTGTTAATTCCTAAACTTGAGTTGCTAACGTTATTTCTGTATTTTTGTACATTAATATTTTTGGTTAAATTGTGATCATGCTTTCAACTGTAAAACCAACTGTGATATTTGGATAAAAACGTGGTGATTCAACCACTCTGCTTGTAGCTTTTAAACATGTTGCCGTGTATCTGATCATTGGGCAAATAAAATTCCAAAATGATCTGGAACCTATCAAGGAGTAATCTCAATTTCTTTTTTTTTTACATCACGCAACCTAATTAAATTAATTCTATGATATATTTCCTATCGGAAGTCACAAAAATCGTGACTGAGATAGGAAAGAATAATACCTATGTAATTACCGATAATTCTAGCTTTTATAAATTATGTACTATTTTATATTAAAAAGTATTTTTATACATTTTAATCCATCTTTAAATAAAATATATATTATTTTCTACTTATATTTATTTAGTTATTTTTAATCTTAAGATTTATGGGATTTGAAAAAAAGTAACTGCGTGAGCTGAACAAATAAGCAAAATTTCAAATTAATTGGAATTTGTTAATTACAAAGCTCGGGTGCTCCGAAGTTCGTACTATACCAAAGTATTATATTGTCATCGGAGTTATGTGTGAATGCAAAAATTCGGCTCAATTCAGATAATACGAAGTGGATTAAAGTTCGATTCACAGTGCAAAGCCCAGGTCCCCTTTAGTCTGTCACAGCTTGTGTATACCATAATACTATATTATAGTCGGAGTATCAATATAGTATTATGTGGTATACACAGTATCATGTGTATACAAGACTTTTACTTGGTAGGATGATAAGTAGTGGGTCAAAACTCATTTAAAAATTTCTAAGTCTCTTTGGAAAAACATACACACATATGAACATAGCCAGTTAAATGAAAGCTAGTAAAATAGTATTTAATGAATTATTGAGAATAATAATGAATTAGACATTTTGTGGGGGGGTTGAGGGTGTGTAATTAAATCTTGAACTTGAACTTAATAAATGACTGAGAATAAAAATCGAACTCTGAATAACTTCGTGTTGGAGTCCACGTAGCATACCATTTCCCGTAACTCAACCTTAATAATGTCAAATGTGACATATAAAAGCAAACCAAATGGATGCTTTAAAGTAGCTAACTAGTTTATAAGGAGTTTTGAAGGAAGCTGAAATGCAGGTCACAGACGGCTGAAATGCAAATAGAAGAACACGAGCATGAGACAGAGTTACTGTGATACTAATCAAGATATTATAATTTTGATGTTTTCTTCTTACTAATTTACGCTATGTTTTGAATGAACATGTTTTTATGGAAAATATTTGCCACATTTTTCTACACTTTTTGAGAATAAAAATAATAAAGCAATTTAGTCGGTCGTGTTTAAAGTCGGGAAATATGAATAAAATCCATCATAGGATGTAATACCTCAGACGACATATCACACATATATCCCATTATATCTCTATATTTATCATTGTACATCGAAAACCAAGCAAAAATCAAAATAGTCGATTGTTTTGGGGGAATCTGCTCTAAGAAGACAAAGACGGTCAAAAAGTTGTGACGATGAATTTTGGGAGGCATAGAGCGGGATATTCAAAGACTTCGAAGAGAAAGGAAAAAAGATTAATGAAAATACTACAGCGATTCCCATTTCCCTTTCCTAACATGTTATTTTCCATTCCTGACAAGGTACTTTTTGAACCACTATTATAGTAAGTTTTGTCAAAAAAAAAAAAAAAAAAAAAACTGTATAGATTTTCTACTTCATGTTTCTGTTTTTTAAACCTTTTCTATTTTGCATAATTTAACTAATTTAAATTCGATATGAATATTGATTTCTTTTGACATTTGTATAGTAGCTGACATTAAACTCTAATGAAGTATGAATACACTAAACAAGCTTTTTTTTAAAAAGGTGCTTAGAAAATATCAAAAGAAACCGTTTTATGAAAAAAGCTTTACAAATCTAACTTATGCGTTAGAATTGTAAGGCTATTTTTATAAAACATTTTAGGAGCATCTATTTGAAAATATCGAAAACGAATTCGTCAAGAAATTCATTTCCAAATCACCTGAATATATTTCAATCCTAACTCGAGAAAGCAACACCTTAACAGTATCTTCCATCCTTCCACCAGAGTGATGAAATTTCAAAAGCGTTCTCATGTCCTACATATATCAATTTTAGCTTTCGGGGGAGGGGAAAGGAAGAGGGGAGGAGAATCATAAAATTGCTCTTGCAATAAAATCTAAGCAGGAAAGCTAAAAAGCTCTTGTTGATAAAAATAAATCGTCTTTCTTACAAGAACTGATCTACCTTCCGTATAAAATCTTCAAAGATGGAAGAAAAAAAACACGACTTAAGGCTCCAACAAAAAAATTCATTTCTTTTCATACCACAACTGAAACATCTTATGAGACTGAAGTCACTTTTCCTGTAAGAAAAATACCT
The DNA here is from genome assembly GCA_019974015.1 of Nephila pilipes. Lineage (NCBI taxonomy): Eukaryota > Metazoa > Arthropoda > Arachnida > Araneae > Nephilidae > Nephila > Nephila pilipes. Next base: position 91,030 of record BMAW01095301.1, read on the forward strand.
TTCATAATATTTTTGTGGTATTCGTAATATCCCGGAAAACACTTGAAAATGGTTCAGCGAACAAAAGGCTCATAAACTGCTTGTAATAGTATATTTTCTTGCTGTAGGTAGAGGTTTCTTGTCTTTCTGTTACTGAGCCTCCCTGGAAAGAATTTTTTTTTCCACGCCTCACTTCTTTCATTGTTTTAATCAATGTTATAATAGACTTGTTTTAAATAATAAAAATTTTATTACAAGAAAACTGAAATCTGCAATAAGATCACGTAAATTTATTTCCTTTGAAAAAATTCTATGGGCTTAAAAATGTATTCAGAATATAAAGTTTATTTGCTTGTTTTAATTTGACATGGATAGCAATCATATATATATGGATTCTTCCCAACCATTTTTAAATCCAGTGAATCCTAATAAATATGAACTTAAGTATTTTTCCTTGCGAATTTTATTTCTTTTTTCTTTCATTTCAAATTGTATTGGCATCGATATCTTCAATATTACTGTCTTATTGTGTAACCACTGAAATATTTATCCATAGTTCTAAATAAAACAAACTGACATGGAGGGAAAATGCTCAAAGGTATTCTTATGATTGTTAGAAAGAAATTATATATAAGAAAGTAATGAAGGAATTTTTCTATGGTATAAAATGTTTTTTTTACTAACAAGTTTTGGTGTATCCCTTGGCAATAGCTTAGTCGTCCAGGTCGGTTTGGTATCGTTTGGTTTTGTTATCGTCGCATAACATGAGAGCTATAGGAAACAGATCTCGTTATTTTGACACTCTGTTTAGTGGCAAGGACAACACGTGAACTCTCTCCCAGGTAGGAAACCGATGGATATAGGAAATATATGCAATCATGTCCTGGGGTGTTAAAGGTGAAAATTACAGGAATATAACTTTGTGTTTAAAGAGCTTTAAATTTGGAATTTTTTGTTCAAAAGCGGTTTTACTATTGATGGGCACATATAGAAAGCCGCCATGGTTTTTTAAGGTTTCGATCACTTACCACAAATAATATTTTTATGTTTTATCTTTAATTAGAATTTAAGTTTAATATCATTATATGTTTTTAACACAGTACAAATAAACCGTCTATGATTTTCTTAAATGGATTTCGTTCTTATGACGTTTAAATGCTTTATTTAACATATTGAAAATTTTAAATGTAATTGCTATCAATATTAAAGTATCCCTTTTTATAAATTGTGAACATAAATTAAGGGCTTTAAAATATTAATTTGATGACTCAAAACCATATGTGAAATTAACTTCAAGTTAAATGTAAAATATGGGATAATTGAATATGACCTGAGACAAAATTCAAATTTAAAAATTAAAAATTGAATTTATAGTCATTTTGGTCTATTTCGTTTTTTTTTTTTTTTCTTTTATGTGACTAGGGCATTATTTACGTATGTAGTACTATTCTTGATATTTTTAGAATTTATTCAATTAGAATACTACTTTATTCATAAATGACAATTTCATAATGTATAGTTTCCTTAATAAATTTTATACGATTTCGCCGTTTGAACAGGTATCGTCTCTTCTCTTAATCGAAACTCAAAATTATGAAATCCGTCTCCAATAGCCCCATGTTGCTTCTAAGAGCGAAGTTAAAAATGATCATAATTTAACTTATTGTTTAATTAATAGACTGTTATTTTGATTAGTTATATGTGAAAAATGTTTAAAAATTAAAAATCATATGTACTAATTATAAAACTGCAGCTTCCTTTTTTTTTTTTGTCTAAAATTTTTATTTCTTTTTGAAAACTTTATTTCCTATTTATTTGCATAGACAAATACTGATATTATTGATGCGTGAGAAATGTATCATACCCAATAAACGTCATTTTGATTTCTTAATTATTTATTGAATGAAATGATTTCGCACTAAATTATCTTTGTATGTATTTAATGTTGTACTGTGGTGATAATGTAAATGCCAACTTTTTATAGACAATACTTACGAATTCTGATTAAAAAGCTCTACAAAAATTTATAAAACATAATTGTATTAATAATGTAGATTTCTAATATCTGTATGCCTAAGATTTTGTGTTATAAATTTCGTTTAGTAAATTTTATCAAATTAATTTAAAATGTAATTTAAAACTTTCCTTACTCATGAAACACTTTTTAGTACTTTTTGCACTAAAAGAGTCCCTTAACCCTTGAAACAATTTAAACATTAATAATAATAAATGCATATTTAATAGATCTAATTAAAATTTCATTTATACATTAAAAAATTAAAATATAATTTAGGAAGCCATTTTTTTCCATTTTCAACATCATTTTTTGTTTATTTAATTGAATGACTTTTTTATTTACTACATTAAATTTTTGATTATTGAAAATCAACAGGCTAGATAAATGTATATATGTGAGGGGAATCGTAAAGTTTCATTTATTAAAATAAATATTCTTTGATTATACGAAACGGTAGAGATTTATGACGCAAGAGACAGGTATAGCAATGCGGTGCTAAATAAGGTGTAACTGTGAATAAGATTCCTCATTATATATATATATATATATATATATATATATATAACTACTATATATATATATATGATATATATATATATATATATATATATATATATATATATACTATATACTCTCCATATATATTTATATCCATCAATTTATAGTATATATATATATATATACATATAAATCATATATCAATGAACAATCAACTATATAGTATATGTAATAAAATAAATATATAAATAACTACATATAAATCAATAATATATATATGTATACATATCAAAACTTTATATATGCTAAATCTAATATATATAGATCTATATATATGAATATGATATGATAAAATGTATATATATATAAGAATAACTTATGCATATATAACTAATATAAGTAATATGATATACAAATATAAAATCTATAATAATATGTAATATAAGTATTGTCATTTTTGATTTGAAAGTTTTTTCTGTTTATGTTATTATTAAATACCTTCCTTTTTATGCTATCTATCTCCATTGTAATTTTCAAATGTATAAGTAGGGGGGGGTTCATTCTTTTTGATTTCTCGTTTATGTGCTTATAAGCCTTTTTCTTGTTCCCCATTTGCTTTCAATTCAGTCTATGTCTTTGGCTTTTCTTCTATTCTTTTTACTCTGTTTCTTCTTTTAATCTGCTACTATTATCTTTACCTATTTCTGTTTCATAAGAAGATTAGCTTGCCTAGGTATTGGTTTTATTCAACTGAAGAATCTTAGTATGTTAGTATTGAATACGTATTTTTGTCGATGAAGGTTTGTCTTATCAAGATTTTAATTTTTTTTTTTTCAATCTGCTAGTTCTTCCTTTGTTTCATTGGTTGTTTTTGTGTGTTTCTTTTTTATCTATATATGGTACTATGGCGATGAATTTGGACTCTTCACATTTTTTAAGTAACATTTTCTGTAGTGATATTGGTCATAAAACATATTAAATGTGCTAATGTGATAAATAAAGACAGATTCAGAATTTATATGATATATTTTATTTTTTTTCTATCTTCTCTACTGGAAACTTCAGTCATGTTTGTTTTGAAACCAAATAAATAACCATTATTGTAATTTACATTATATCCATAAAGAATCGAATTAATATATGAATAACTTTTATGCAAATATCAGAGTCATACTTAATAATAATTAAGCTTTAACAATACTTCTATATGCCCTTGAGTTTTAGAAATTTAAGAACTTCAAATTATGGAATTTTTTCCTCAAGGTGTGTACAGTAAGGAGGAATAGTAAGCTTTCTAATTAGGAATGGATCGAAGTATGTATTTGAAAAATAGATACTATCATTAAAATTGTAGTCAGCATTCCGGTACCGCCGACTGAAATTAGCCAGCGAAACAAATTTGAGATTGATTCAAGAGTTAGTTTTGATTTGGTAGTCATTTGCTGCCAAATCAAAATTTATTTGCTGTATTGTCGAGTTATCATCGTTAAAAATAAATGAATTCATCGTTATACACAAGAAATAGAGCTGCAATCAAAAGGTTATATTGCTTTCGGTTAATCTGCTCCATAGAAGGCGGGATTGATCTCATTAGCCGGAGGAGTTAGAACGAAAAAATTTTGAGGCACAAAAGGCGTCACGATAACGTATACGAGTAACTGAGATTTAGATAATAGTCTAGTTAATCATGATGCTTACTAAAATCAAACCATTTTCGATGCTACAAGTGCCATCTCTTGAATTTTCCAAAAATTTATTGAACTATCTTCGTATTAGATAGTCTTTATAACGCAAATGATCTTATTATTAATTTCACAGCACACAGATTAGTAACGTTTATGTACAAGAATGAATAAAAAGGGAAATTTTAATTTACGTTATAATAATAAAGAGAATGCATCCATCAGAAGCAAAAATGAAGTTATAAAATTTACGATAGACATTTATATGTTACGAAAGAAATAAAAAGTACAAATCTATAACTTTGGATGGTATCGCACCCATTTGAAATTTATCCAATTTTTGCTTTCATTCTTAATTATTTACTTTGTCAAAGACTTAAACATTTAATTTTATATCTTATTCCCGTACAATTAACCAATATTTTAAGAAACGGGTTTCTTGGTAATTCTCGCAAGATTTATCCCGTGCTTATTTATCAAAATCAATGCAGAGTGAGAATAATGTTACGGAATTGAAAGGAATTTCTTCGTTTAATCCATCAAATGTGACCAATTAAATGGAAATTAACTGTCTTTTAAAATATTTCTTTTATTCATACTCTCATTTCGTACTCCTCTTACAGCTCATATAAAATGTTTAAGTTTTAATTTTATAGGAACTTATGATTCTACGAATTTAATCTGAACTAATAACTTAAGTTTCGGATTAATAATGTCATTCATAGATCATCACACCTCCATTTCAAATCAACTACTAATTCACATGCTATCGTCAAAACTATAAACGGAAGCTACTTTAATTAACATCTGAAATATTTATTCCATTTAGAAAAGGAGAATTCGTAAATCATTTTAGCAGATACCCGAAACATTTAGAATGCTCAAACTCATAAATTATGAATTTATATGATTTAAGTTAGAAACGTTATCTTGCCATTGCGTATTACGGCAAATCGTTCTTAATATATTTGAAGTTTCATCTTGGTTCTAAAATATGGATGTAACATTTAATGACGATGAACAAATTCAGAAAACTTTTAACTGATTTACTTTAATAAAAGGGAAAGTTAAAGTCTCGAAACAAATTTGCTAGCGTAATATTCTGTAGGAATATAATTTATTCAGAGAGAAAATTCAGTGATAAACGAGCATGAAAATATATGATACAAATAAATTTAATGTAATAAATAAAATATTTTGTGGTGGTAAACTGACTGACGACCTTATGATTCTTAGTGTTTCTTAGCCATCGCTAAAGGATTTTGCTTTCATACAACCACAAAATGTCAGCCCAGAACACTTTTCAAAATGCATTTGTTTGCAAAAATTTATTATTACCTTTAGAAAAATCAGATTTTATGGAATTCCATGACAATAGCATATTTTATAAAAGAACAAAATAGACTTCCAAGGTTATTCACGTAAAACCAGTACTGAGCAGCACATCCTTTGTTTTTAATTAATGCTGAAACTCTGTTACACATAATGTAAATAAAAGATTGTAGTAAGCTTTAGAAATCTCTAACACCAGATTTGCCATTTTGTTTCAGCAAGTGCCGTTGCTCCATTGGTTGCTTTTCCTTGACTTTATTTTTTAGAGTACACCTCAGATTTATGGCGTCGTTCCAGTGGGGGTTGTTATGATCCGATTAATTACATGGATTGCAATTCCAATCAAATATGTGGATTTTTTACTGTTGGATAGTCCTCAACAGCCCTAGACAGGTGATTTAAAGCCCCATCATATATATAAATTGAATATTTATGAACATCTATTTTGAAGTTTCAATTTCTTACGTAACAAATTAAGGTATAGTCTTTCATTCACGGTGGTTTTAGGGGGCAGGAAATACATAGTAGCAGTACAGTCATATAAGCAATGCACTCCCTATTCTCAGGCTTAAACTACATTTTCATTTGAAAGTGGAGCCGTTATCTGGCGGTCGAAATATTGCGGTAGATGACGTAACTAAAACATTATTTATGTATTCCAGATAGCATGATTTCTTAAAGAGCATTGAAAAAACGAGCAGAGCTTAAATCAACTGGTAAGCAGAGGTTTCATAGAAAAGATTTGATAGGGAAGATTAATAACTTCATCCACACAGAAATATTGTGGCCGCCAGATAAAGGTTACACTTTCCTCAGAAACCATTATTTTAGAGAATGTTCCGTGGTTGTAATTGAATTTCTGTCATTATTTTTATCTCCACTTAGGTGGCGGACACCAGTAGCACGTGCAAAAAATAGCTGCGCACTTGACTCATCGGACAAAAACACCGTACTCTACTAGTTGTACTGTCAAATTCTGTTATTATCTGATGAAAGTAAGACTTTTGTTTTTCATACTTCGAGTAAGCTGATGTTTATTTTCAAGTTTATAGGATAATAAATCGAAATGTTTGATCAAATATCTTGAAATAGAACTGAAACTTACGTTGATGCCCTTTAGCAAAAGTAAGTCTAATATTATTT
>BMAW01095301.1:97690-113324 GCA_019974015.1 Nephila pilipes
ACGAGATGATTCAATAACCTACAAAAAAAAGATTAAATGTGTTAAAATACTGAAAATCGGCTGCTATTCTTAAGCTTATGCATACGACGTAAAGAGTGGTATATGAGGGATTTGTGTGTGATACGTGTTCCAAACGAATCTGGAGGCAGTGGTTTTAATTTGAAATCGTCCCTTTTTAAGTCTTTGAATTCACAGATAAAGGACCTTGAGAACATCGTTGTATACATAATTCTCAGAAATTTCACTGGTTCATTCTGTAGTAAAGGGCATTTTCTTTCCCTTTTTGTTGATCCTTTACCCTCCAGCCAACTGTTTTAAATGAGTTTTCTCACCAGGGTTGGCCAAGATACTTACAAGATATCATCAGATACTCGTCGCACTTCTCAGCTGACAGTCTTAAGAATTATTTCTGCAATGATCCTCCACAATTCCTTCAACTAGGAATTCAAAGAGCTGAAGAAGGATCATCCCAAATTAAGAATTGCTACTCCATGATTGTGGAGATCACGTAACACTGGTTTAATCTAAATTTGATTTCTATCAACCGATTAACAACAGTTTCAGTTAGAATTGAAGTTGCTACGTTGAAGTATTAGTGTTAAGAATATATTAACACGTAAAAATTGCTTTTTTATTGTTTTATGGAAGCAATAATTACATTTAGCCTAAAATATATGTAATTTATTGTGTGTTCTAATTTTAATACTTAAAATGAATATTATTGTCCATTTCAATACTTCATCCTTTGGTTTAATTCTGATACTTAATTAAATAATTTAATAACTATTTTTAAGACCGTTAGCACCTTTAGTGGCTAAATATGTTCTTAGCAGAGCTTTGAATTGAACAACTTATGTAGAGCTTTATTTTTTTTACTATTGTTTCTGTTTACTCGTATTATATACTCATGTCCATAAATTAAGGATGATTCAGAATCGCACAGAAATCGAACTCTAAAGTAAAATTTCACCTGTAGAATTATAGCACACATCTTCAAAAATGATATGTAAACTACAGGAATCAATCAGATGACTCCGACAGTTTGTCACTATGACGAGAATGTAAGAGATGTTTAAGTAAGGAATGTAGTAAGAAAATAAAATGGTTTTCAAGCTTTCTGTAATCCACTCAATGCCACAACCGAATAGTTATGACCCAGAGGGCGCATGTGGAGGATTTTTTACGTGGTAAAATTATCAGCCACAGGGAATGTGGTCATACTCAGATAGAACTATCCAAATAACTTGGAATTGCCCAAAGTGTCATCTCTATGCTTTGTCAACGATTTCAAAATGATGAAAATGTCATTAAACGCTACAGGTTGACTTCCAAGTTATAATGCCGAATGATGACCGGTATTTGGTAGTAACTGCGAAAAAAGGCAGACGTAACACAGCATCAGACCTTTTTCGTCAGCTATATTCAGCCACGGTTACGTCAGATTCAAGGCAAACCGTGTACACACGTTTGTGACAGATTGGTCTATATGTTCGCAGGTCTGTCTGTTGTGTTCCGTTCATGGCATCAGTGGATGTATAGAACATGTAATGCGGACATCGTCACAGTGGGCTTGTGTGATGTTTTCCGAAGTGTCCAGGTTTAGCTTTCAGCCTAATTTACGTTGGACTTTCATATGGAGAATGACAGGTACCCGCTACCACCAACGCAACATCATTTAATGAAACAATTACAGTGGTGCAGGGTTGCTTGTTTGGGTGGAATTACACTGGGCCCCAGAACAGATCTAAATGTTCAAATAGGAACATGACAGGCTAAATATTTCAGAACTTCATTCTGGAACAACATGTATATTTGCTTAGAAGTGTCAAGGGTGCAGAATTTATGATTATGGGTGACAACATCAGTTATCACTGAGCAAACATTGTAAACGAATGCCTTCAATCTAAAGACAATACACGTGTGGAATGGTCAACAATCTCACCTTACTTGAATCCGATACAGCATAAGTGGAACAGGCTTGGCCGACGAGTTGCAGCCCGTCAACCACCTTTTACATGTGATCCAGAACTTCAGAGAGCATTGCTTACTCAGTGGAGTAATCTTTAATAAAATCAGCTCGATAATATGACAGTCCGCACACCTATACGCTATAAGGATTACCTTTCATGGTCTATGAGACATACAAGGTATTAACCATCATATCAATCATGTTATAACTAATAAGTTTTTGTAAAGGGGATATATTTTTTGTAATTGTTCCAGGGAGTAAAAATCGTCGTTTTTATGAATGGTATCATACATACACCATATTTTTTTTCTTTGTCTTTTGTTTAATAAATAGACTTTATAAATTAGTCCTATTTGTTTTGTTTCTGAACCTTTATTTGCCGGAGCTGGAATTATCCTTAATTTATGGACATGAGTGTAGAATTGTATTTTTTTCCGGTGATATTTCAGCTAAGTTCTAAATTTATAGTGTGAATTTTTTTATTACAGTAGCTGCTTTCTAATTCTGTAGCTCGTATTAAAAAGTTATATATTTTTGTTCTAAAATTACAGAAATTAAATATCTGAATATCAGTAATTGCTTATAATTTGTATTGTTTAACAGTTATATGTTGAATCAAAATTTAATTACTTTTTAGTTAATGTTTTCAGCTTGTAACGTTTATGTAAAATCATTTAAAAATTATTAATTTCTTAAAATTTTGTTTTTAAATAGTTTTCAGTGATTTCGGATTTATTAGAGCCGTAGTATAAATCCTAAAATAATAAACTTAGTGAGTGGGAAACCAGATCGATAAAAAATACTTTGTTATCTGTTAGCTTAATAAATTAGATAATGATTGATTTTCATTTACACAGGAACCATATATCCCATTCCACGCCTAAATCTTGCTGTTGGTAACTTTTTTTATGTCAAAATTACAATTTTAGCAAATATCTCAAGCTTTTCTCTGTTTGTTTGATTTTTCTCAATAAATTATTTATTTATTAACATATTTTTTGATATCTTATACCTAGTCTTAAAGTTTATTTCGTCGTTCATAATCATAATAATTTAGATTTAGGATTTGGTTATGTATAATGTGTAATAAAAATGGTAATATTTTTAATGGGCATATACACATACCAAAGAAAAAAATTTATTTTTTCAAATACTTTGGTCTATTTTTAAACCTCTTTTGTATTTATTATTGGAATTTTTCTGTGTGAGTAATAAAATGCATTTGTCTAGATAAATGCGGGAAGACTGAAAACTAATTTTTGAGGATCCTTTTCTTAAGATGTTCCAATTTTAATTGATAAAAATTAACAGTAAAAACTAAATTAAAATTTTAATTCCAAATTTCAAGAACATTTCAGAAAGGGGCATGTTGGTTCACAAACAGTTTTCTATTTTGGTGCATATTTAATCCTTTTATAATTAAATTTCTTTTCTCATGAAAAAATATCTTAGAGATATTTCTAATTTATCTTCAAATACTTAATTTTTCTCCTTATCAAAAGAGCCTAATCAAACAAAATCTTTTCTTAAAAAATCAAATCTCTTAAGCAATTTTTCTTAAAAAAAATTTTTATCCATGTATCCAAACCATCTTCTGTACTCTGAACACCAACGACATCTGGTAACAAACAAAACTAATGGGTTATACAGAGGAATCATTCAGCGCTTAAGTACATGAAGAACTTTGAAAATATTATAACAAATCAAAAAATCATGGCCTTGAAAGAATTACTTTTCAAACAAACTTCGTAGTGCATTTTTAATAAATAAAAGCATTTTACATGAAGAACTGTGTATCGAATAAATAACTTTACTCGACAAAATATCTTTGTGTATACTTTACATGAATAATCCAATTAAAATTTAAGTAAGAAGCCTTGTTACTCTCCATATATTTACATTAATTGTTCTATCCTAACCAATAACTATATTAATAGGATGATTAAAATAAATTAATATAAAATTCCAAATGATAGCTTTTAATACGAAAATGTTTGTAACTACAAATTCATTTGCATGTTAACTTTAATTGTTGTTAAATTTTAATGCAAAAGAAAAAAATAACTATCTTATTAGGGATGAAAACAACTTTTTTCCCGAGCAATTATTCAACATATTAATTCAGAAGAATATATGAGACTTTTACGTTTCTAATAACTAAAAGATATAATTACATTTTTTTTCTCCAAAACTACATTCCCATTGCCCTTTATTACTTTTTTTCACTTTTAATTGCTTTTCGAATCCTTAAATAACGTCCAATGAATATTTCAGATTCATAAACTGTATTAAAATGTAATTTTTGGTAGTATCGTCGTTTATTTAATCATATGTAATAAATAATTCATTGACTCCGTCTGCTGTTCAAAATGTTTTGGATATACAACGAGCACGAATACTTATAGATATGTTTTAAAACGAATATGCACGCAGAAATTTCATTGATTGTTTATTAATGTTTGGTTTCAGTAGGAAGAAATTACTGAAACAATTGTTCATGCTATTTTATTTTTAATTAGACTTCTGACATATTTCAAAAAGGGAGATCGTTTAGAATGCAAGATATAATAATACAAAAAGTAGTTCTTTAACATTGCAGAAATAAATTTTTAATTAAATTTCTGTGCACTTACATTTATAAATTATTAATGCTTTATAAAATGAAAAATAATACATTTAAGTTTCTCTCACGAAATTATAATAATAATTAATCGCCACTTTTCGTAAATTTGAAAAGTCATATCACGTGTTCATGATCAGTGTTGTCTCAAATCAGTTATGAGTGCGAGCCCTGATGCTATTTAAAACCCATAGCGTAGAAGAGTTCATATATCGAAGATATCAATATATATCGAAGTTTAAAGTCTTAAAGGTGAAATGGCTTGGACGTTTGAAGAGTGAAGTGCCGCATGAAGTGTAGTTCTCATCATTTGACTATAGTTCAAAATTATGAAGTCCTTCGTTACTTGTCTACGTGTTGCCTCACATTGCCGAACTCGATATAAACAATCAGTCAATCATTCAGATGAAAATTTTGAAAGACACCTCAATGTTTGGAAGAAAAGTTAGTTACCACAATCTTTTCTCGGTGTTAGTAAATTCTCGTGAAATATTGTACAAGTTCTTGGAATTATAATTTTATCCGTTTTGCTTATAAGCACGTCAGTTAACATCCAGATTTCAATATTACGATTATTGAAACAAAATATCTCAATATATTACTTAGAAAATAAACTGTTGAGCAAAATAAATATAATAGTTCGAATGCTATTCTATTTTAGAATTCCATTCCGCTGTTTTTGAACTGACTAAGACTTCATACAATACATAAATGTGATGTAAATCGAAATGCTGAATAACACTGTTTTCAAGGTTGCCAACTAACACTTAGGAAAGTTTCAACTGCCTTTAGTAAGAGTTTTCTTCACTTAAAATATGTTTGTTTAAATACTGAATGACCCTTCTAAAACATTATTTATAGATGTCAATACAATTCTCATACATTTTAATAATTGCTTATATGCAATTATTACAAAAATATTTGGAAAAAGGAAATTATAATGTGATTAAATCATTAGTGACGAGTGTGAAATTGATTCTTTCTAATTAAAGTCTTCATATTTCGAAGAAAAGACAATAATTTAGTTCTATATAAGATCTGATTCAATTTCCAATCTGCTTGTATTTTTTATTTTTGAGGAAAAGCAGTTTGTTTTGAAAATCCGGTTTCCTATGTATTGTTCGTGATAAAAGATTTTATAAATTTAAAACTTTTTCTTATAAAACTAGGGTACTTTTGCGACAAAACAATCAATCATTCATCAGGGTTGTCTTTGAATAATGTGACATACAACAGTTCAAATATAAATTTAACATCTGAATTTGCCAATTGTGTCTCGGGTTAAAGGTAAATATAAATGGATTCCTCATTCATTCTTCGTCGCTGTTGAGTAAGTAAATACATTTTTTAAGATTAGTCTCCAAGCCCAGCAAATGTTCATTGATAGAGTCTTAAACCCCATTTGGCAGTGAACTATATTATATGGAATTATGTTAGCTTTATAAAAGCTTTGTAATAATCAGCTTCTTAGCAATGTGACCTCAAATTGATTTTTTTCATGGAAGCTACGATCCTCTCCCACACTTTAAAAAATGTAATGTTGTCAGTTCATGATGTAAGATTTAAATAATTTAAAAGTTTAAAAATACCCCAAAGGCATTCCTTATTCCTTTGAGAATTATGACATTATACGAGTAAAGTTATGACGCTGCGATCGAGTGTCGGATTGTGATCGACGATTTGGGAAACCCTGGTCTAAGGGATTAAACTTGAGAAATTTAAGTTCAAAAAGTTCAACATAAAAAATGTTTATGTTTGACTTTTATTAAATTGAAATTATTTGAAGAAAATGAAGAAATAGTTTACCGATGAAAGGGAAAGTTTTCACATACATAAGCTGTATTCATCTTTGCTGCCCTTACGAAAAACTTCTACAGGTCTAAAACTTTTATAAAAAAATACAATAATTTAAAATTTGTTTTTCTATCTTTGTTCTATTGCTAAAGTGTTCAGTAATAGGATTTTTATTAAAACTAGATATATAGTCTTTTCTTAGAGTCCCGTTTTCATGTCTTATATCTCAGCTATAATGAAAAATTTGATTTCAATTCAGAAGAAATTTCAAAGCTATCCACCCAAACTTCTAGAAAAGAGCTTTTACCTTTTGACATGATGACAGTTTAACATGAGCTATTTGCGAAGCGTTCCTTAACTAATATCTGAGGTTTCTTTCTGACTTTATATTCAAGCTTCCAACTTCTCTCTCGTCAAATGAAACATGATTATGCAAAAAAAGTAAACTTTATAGAAGTAGGATGAATAGATGCAGTCAAGTCATATAAAAGCGACAAAGAATTGGACTGAGAAAAGGTTTCTGTAATAGAAAAAGAGAGTTTATGTGAAGTGCATTTGAGTGTTTTGGTGCATCTACGTAACTTGTTATGACTAGCTTCGAACACTGTCATTTTGATTGACTGTTTGGAGGAGTTTTTCGCATCGTATTCCGGTAAGGGTATTATTTGCAATATTATAGAATTTTTTAGTTCTCGCGGAAAGGACTTGATGCTGGTTGAGAACATTTCCCTTATTAAAGCATTTATTTACTTGACTTTGAAATATAATTGAATGTTTTAACTACTTTATCTGCTCTTCAACTTAAGTTTAAATTCAGATTTGTGATTCGAGTAACATTTAAGATAACAGACAATACGGGTAATAAGATTGCGTCACAACATCTAAAATAAAAATATATGTTATACTTCTAACAAAATAGCAACATAACCGCAGACTATTGTGGTAATTTGTGATGTGCTTCTTAAATTGGGGTCTCAACTTCTTTGATAATAAATTTTCCTGAGTTGCAATTAAACATTAATCTCCTCCCAGCAATTATTGTATTACCTTCTCGAATCTTCGAATGGGCTCAAGATCATTGAGTGAAATGAGTCATCTATCGAAATCGAGAGAATTAATCATTTGAGTCTTTAAAGGCCGTACAAAGAAAGGAGGATTCATTTATACGAGGCTTCATTAAAAAGCAATGTCTCCTCGGTCGTGATTTTCTTATTTGTAGTCTATATTTTAAAGGTCTTTTTGTACCTTAACGCTACATAAATCCTGTATGTAATATATTGGTTTTCTTTGTTTCCAGATGTAATTGGTGCTTTACATCTTTCAGAACCGAAAAAATAATGACTCATATGGAGATTAGTTGAAACAGCGAGGTATTATTCCATTCGATCTAGCACATTACAACTTTCCCCTCTTCCCCAAAATGAAAGTGGGCTAAAAAAGGTTTGTGTATTGAAGGCTTGTGTAAAAAATGCTTGTGACGGAAGCTGCTAATAAAGCTTGGTGTCGAAAGCAAATACTTGAAATATTTTCCAAACGAGTAACCCTATTCGTTATCAACTTAGAGCAAGCATGTGTAAATGGATGGAGGCTTTGTCAAAAATTGAATAATGTATTAAAATGAAGATGCACGTAACTTTCAGGCACAAGAATTGTGAACATTAGGTAATAATTTTAAAAAATAAGGGTCAAGATGCAATACATTTCAATTATGTATAAAGTATCAAGTTTCTCATCTAAAGCATCCTGAATTATTTTTTCCAGTTTCTTTGTTCTTTTTTTGTAATGTATTTTTATATAAAGTCTGCCGCTTTTGTGACTCATTTTATATTGTACATTGAGAATTTTAAAAGAAGTTTTTTTTTATCAACTTTGAAAAAAGAGTGACAAAATTTGTCTATGATATTCCTAATAAATAAATAATAAATAAAAATAGCCTGAAACTTTATATAGTTCTTTATAATAAATTTCATTTTTGCTCAATTTATGTATTCTTATGTAAATAACTCCTCTATTTCCAAATACAGTAATATCCTCATTATAAAGTATATTACACTCACAATAGGCTTAAGCTATATGATTTCTGCATTTAATACTTAACTTCGAAATGAAAGTGTTACTTCAAACGTAAAATCGTATCATGAAAGAAAGTAACTTATCGCGTAATTACTATTTCTTGCTTCAACTTTGCAAATCCATCTCAAATCTAAACCCCTGACAACAGCCTTGAAAATTAGACATTTTCTACTAGAGTCATGTTCCACTTCATGGCTTTAATTTACCGTTGCCGAGGTGATAAGCGGCATGAATCCATTATAGCAGAAAATCCTTCACATTAGAGACTAAACTTTCTTCTTAAACTGGCTTACGAGGTGTTAAATAGCAATCGTTTCACAATGAAGATCCTTATGTAAGAGTAAATAGAGCTGAGAAAGATCTCGAGTAAATTACGTGTTTCGAGTGTCGGTTCTTTCAGTAACTGCAAATCAAGAAAAATGGCATGTGATATTTGCAAAGAATTTTGGGAAATTGGATTACAATTAAAAATAATTTTAAAACAAATTTTAACTAAGGAAAAAGAAAATTTGAATTTGTTCTCTGAATCCGAGAAATACTTTTATGTATAATTATCATTAAAAGCGTGGTGAAATATTTGGGATTTCATTTATTAGTTACCTCTAACAACATATTTTTGCGATATTACATTTTAATTTTGATAGTTGAGAGATCTATTCATTTAAAGGCGAATTGAAGCACTAAATTTCCATCAAATATAATAATTTCTATTGTTTATAATTACATCTATTGTATACTACATATAAATACATATTGTAGTATATGTTCATTAGCAACTAATTATCTAAAAACCTAATGAATAATATCACATATGTGTGTGCATTTCTTTCTTTAAATTCATCTTCTCATAATCAAAGCTAGAAGAAATAAATGACAAGATACAAATGATTTTAATTCTTTTTATACGTTGTTTATAATACATTTGCTTATTAATATTCGGTCTTATATTGGTACTGAAGAAATTTTGCTATATCCAGAGATTTTAAAGTAATATAGCAAAGTACCTTCAAAACATAAACGTAAAATATATTGGATAAGTTTTGATAAATTTTAAAAATGGTAATTAATACTCATCATATATAAATATTAATTATTACGAGTGAGTATTAATTAATACTATGCTAACCGATTAATTACCCATTATTGCAATTAATACTCATAAGAGAATTAATAGCATTAATGGATAATTATTCGGTAAGCATGTTTCTGCAAGAGAACATAGACTCTAGATAGTTTAAAGAAGTGTTTGCAAATGGATAAAAGGCGATTAAATGTTTTACGTTTCACCGATAAATCATTCTGCTATATAGCAGCTACGTCATTAGCTAAACCGTATTATACAATTTTACACCAAATATTTAATATTTCATTATTTCAATAACGTAATAGTTAAATATTTGGTGTATATTAAATATTGTATTGTTATTGATGTATATAATATTGGTATATATTAAATAATATAATGTATATTAAATATTACATTAGTAAATCATCTTTAACTATTACATTATTTCAATAATGTAATAGTTAAAGATGATTGACTAATGTATGATTTACTCGTGTGGGGGGTGGGGGGGCTGACTGCAGATCAGAATGTGTAGGCTATATAAGTAACTGCGAAAGACTAAAAAAACACAAGATACCAGGAACTAACAATTTATTTCAAACTTAACAATAACTTTAAAACGAGACCTTCACAGGTCTGGAATCTGCGAAGCAAGTGTGGCGAGCAAAGGTTACTCCCTCCTTTTGTTCAAGTCAGCCTGCAGCTCCGCAGTCAAAAAGGTGACGTAGGCAGCCGCCACATGTGTGTGTCACCATAAATAAGGTATTATCTATGGCAAAATGTTTAGTAAATCTATTACACATTATTTAAAGATGTTTTAATGTTAATCAGTAAAAATTCTGACCGAATTCAAAAAGCATTGTAAACAATCTAAAGAACCTGTAAAGTTAAATACTTTTTTCAAGTTGATATTTTTAATGAATCAGAACTAAACAATTCTTTTATCATACAGTTAATGCCAAATGCTTTTATTTTATTCCCAACTTAATTAAAATACATCAAAATATTTGTTAAAAAAACTAGAAGAACAGTATGTAGAAAAACAAATGTGTGTCATTTTATAAATTATGCTTATAAGAACCTGAAGCTTAATAACAAGCACTCATCTTAAAATATTCATTAAAATACGTATAATGTCATAAAAAAAGAAATATTCTATTGAAAAACTAATTTTTGAGACTATCGAACCAGAGAAAGAAAAGTCTAAGGAGACGAAGCTTATTTCAAACGTCCTTTAAAGTATAAGAAGGAAAATCCTTAAGAATTTATTGAGTAGATGTCCTCTTTATGTATGTAATTTGGAAAAATTTATTTTTCGATAAAAGTATATTTCTTTTATGAATTTTCTCTCAAATATTTCAAGTATTTTTCAAATATATATTATCCCATGTAAAATGCTTTCATTCTTTTTTTTTTCTTTAGTATTTTACTTTTAGAGAATTTAATTTAAATTAAAGGGAGTCTAGCAGTTCTTCAACGACTTATTTCACTGAAATTACTAACCAGGTTATTTCTTGTCACAAATATATTCTTAGGTGAAAAATACAAAAGATATTAAATTGTTTTGGTCAATAAAGAAATGTTCAAAAATGATAAGAAATCTTAGATTGATTAGTACAAGATGATAACACAATTCACCTTTTCTGTGTCTTTTAAAAATCGTTGACAAAAAAAAAACATTTATTTAATCATTAAAATGAAGTATGCAGCAAAGCTTTAATTATTACAAAAGTAATCGAGAAATGTAATATATGCTTAAATTTTTATTTGTTATTTGTAAGATATCTCTACATAGTGAAGATACAGAGTTATAAACTTCACCTAGAGTGTTTTGACCTTTCGAAGTGCGTCATTGTAGAATTCAGCAGACATGTCATATGGTCAGTTTATAGTCATATGGTCAGTCTTCCATTCATTGGATCCTTTGTGAAGGACATATGATCAGTTTCAAAATTTCTCTCCCACCTCACAACATTGTTATTTATTTTCCTCTACCAATAAGAAACTTAACCCAAGGCTACTTTGGAATATATGCATGCTTTTCGATTTTATTCTATGTACATATATTTGATTGTGAAGATACAGAGTTATAAACTTCACCTAGAGTGTTTTGACCTTTCGAAGTGCGTCATTGTAGAATTCAACAGACAAGTCGAAACCCATTGTTCCACTTTATGAATAACGTTATTCGTGTTGTCACACTTTCAGCCTCACAATAGGTTTTTGAATTCTAAGAGTAAGAAAAACTCACTTTCGGTGAGTTCGAGAGAATTAGCTAGATGTGGCAAAATTTCAAAGCCTCATAGCTGCGATTCCTTAACTGTCCATCGAGATCAATGAGCTGGTGCATTATTGGCAAGGATGTCTTTGGTGAACATACGCTCAGTCTATTGATCAGAACATCACAAAATTTGTTCCTCAAAGGGCGGTAATAAGCACCTTTGATTACCCAAACTTTTTCCAGATAGTCTGATAATATGACTCCAGACCCAAGAACAGACAGCAGGAAACTTCTACACCTTAGCATTCTTCAAAGACAAGAATGGTTGTGATTTCCCTCCTTGCTTACCTCTTTGGTCTCTCTATCATATTGATAGATCAAAGATTCATCTACAGTTACCAGATGACTAAAAAAATCCTCTTTGTTTTGCTAAAAAAGATTCAATATCTCCCACGCAGAGTTTGCTTCTGAAAAGGAGTAGGTAATTTTAGAAAGCAGCGTGTCGACACTTTTGATAAGTGCAATTTTCTTTGTGAATAATTTTGAACACACTGCAGTTACTAAGATCTTATTCGTGATCATTTGGATAGTTTCTCTTCCATCTCATAGGATAAAGTCATCCATTTTCTTGATAGGGGCAGCATTGTCCATGAGTGATGGTCTTCAATTCATTGGATCCTTTGGGAAGGACATATGGTCAGTTTAAAAATTCATTTTCCACCTCTCAACATTGTTATTTATTTTCCTTTTCCAATATGAAACTTAACCCAAGGCTACTTAGGAATATACCCATGCTTTTCGATTTTATTCTATGTATGTTTTGTGTATTTATGAACGCTTCTTGCTATCTATTTATGTCTGAAACAAAGGTCCACTAACCACATCCGATATGTCTTGTAATTTTGAATCACAACTAAATGGCGAAATCTATACTTTTACTGACTTTCTACACACCCAATAGCAACAGAACTTTAAGCACAAAACATATTTAACGTGTATTTTTCGATACGATGTATCTTCAATGGAATAGGAAATGTATTATGTAGTTCGAATGAATCATTACTGGTCATAAGCTTATGGCCATGACCATTTGACTCCATGTTAATATGTACACACTTCAGTAGGTGATGCAGAAGTTTAATGGCATTAGAGCCAGATATGGCTATGCTGCGCCAAACAAAATGTGAATTTTATCTAGACGTCTGAAAAATGGGAAAAAACAAAAAGGTTGACAATAAGAGAAGAATCGAAATTACAAAAGGATTGCTACGGTATTCGGGGGACCATCATCTGTGTTTACCAAAGAGTCGAGCTCCATGGGAAAGATAAAATATTACTAGGGCGCCTTTTGTGAGTGATGTCTGTACTTACCTCGAGGAAAAAGCCTCTGAGGGCATGTATATACTCTCGAAAATCCTTCGTAAGTCAAAATATAATGCATATGATGACATCAGTTTGCAAAGAATAAAATGTTAAAAATTAAATTTAAAAAAATTTAAATATTTAAATATGTACTATTTTATTATGGATGCATTTTCTAAAATGTCATTTTAAATCGAATAATTTTAAGTTATTCACTTGGTGTTGCGAAAGCTTATAAATTCAACAAAAGGTTTGTAAATGTTTGATCCTTTATACATTACATTTAGTTTAGAACAGAATTTCATTTGAAACACTTCAGCAAAATTTGACGGTAGCTATAATTTTAACTATTCTATTTTTCAGTTTCCCTTATTGTTCTATTCGTTCTTAATCCTTTAAAATTTCATCAATAGTATTATGTGCTTGAATAAAGTATACGCATTATATGCTAGACAACTGCACACAGATATTACTCATCACGCATCAGGTATTGAACAACTCACCTCTTAACTTTAGATCGAAGTCTCTTTTTGTTTATCTACTTTCCATCAAATTCCTCTGCAGTAAAATTATATATGAAACATTAGTAAACCATCCACCGTTGATGAAATTAATATTTCAATTATTTAATTTGAAAATAAAGTGCTCTCTTTCCGAAAAGTTGCTTCCCTACATTCGAGTGCATAATTTCTTACTCCAGATTCGAAAATTCTTGGTCTAATTGGACATTCCGTACTGTCGAACATTCTAGTAATTTAATTGCATATGTGAGAGATTTTAACTACCATTTAAAAGCTCTACTTTTGCCACAAATTCAGTTATTTCAATTCGCTATATAATAGTTTTAATTAAATGTCTGAGATTTGATTTATTTTGCTAATGATTCAGGATTTCAATTTACGTATTGCCTGGTAATTTCCCGTGAATATTGAGGCACTGTCATAACGTGGCACCAGTTTTGAACACCTCCTCTTAAAATTCTGCCGCCTGACTTGTTGCACCACTGTATCACAAATGTTGGACTTCTGTTTATCGCCTTGAAGACGCTGACGCCCAGGTGTTTCTTTCAAGTGCAGGAACAAATGGTAGTCGCTGCTGACTAGCTGTATGGAGTATTTGATCAGAGTTTCCCATTTTAAAAGATTTGATGAGATCTTGGTCCGATTAGCTGTGTGGACGGCATTGGTTATGCAGCAAAACGGTACCTTACTCAACTTGCCAGCCGCTATGGTTCAGGATTAAAATGACGCAGATTGTTCAATGTCCTCCACAATAAGATGCTGCACAATTGTCTCATTATGAGGCAGAAACCCACTAGCAATACTCCTTCGTCCCAAAAAAACTGTGCACACATTTTCCGCAGAAATTGTTTTTGGAAGCTAAACTTCACTTTTTGGGTGATGATAGTACGCCATTCCATGATACAGTTTCGATTCTAATGTAGGGCCACCATGTTTCGTCACCAAAATAATTTGGTCTAAAAATCTTCACTCTCAATAAACGTTGGCTTTGTGCAAATCCGTCAACATTTTTTGGAACCCAACGTGAACACAATTTCGGTAATTCCAAGTTCTGGTCACAATGCGATACAAAAAACACTAAACATTGAGGTGAAAAGTAGTTGACAATGCATTGTCTGTAAAGGCCTGTTTTCTCACCTTTTCGTCCACTTTCGCACCAAATCTTCTCATACCCAGACTGAAGGACACCCACCTGTTCTTCATCATGCACATTTCTGCAAGGCCATCTTTAAATGCTCTCACCCATTTCCTCTCTACCATTCCATCACTCATAATGTTTTGTCCGTAAACTTGCAGATCTCACGATGAATAATATCGATCGTTTTACGCCTTTTAGCACTAAGAAATCGTATAACAGCTCGTACTTCACAATCAGCGGGAGATTGTCGGAGTGCATCTTTAAACACTAGTAAACAACGTATACAATGAAGAATCAGACTGTAATGGTGTCAGTGCGTGTAGAGACAAGAGATGTGGAATGAAGTGAGACAGTGCGAACGCTTCGACAGGAGATAGCTGCGGCGGCGGAATCGCAAAACGGTACTTTTACTTAAAAAACATGCCTCGTATATCACAAGATACAGTGTTTAATTGCACAAAATTAGGTGATAAATCCACAGAGAGGCCCGTTTGCCAGTGAAAGCATAAGCACACGTGACAACCTGATGTATATTGGGTTTCTTCAGTCGTATTGTAAACGAATTTCGTGATGGACAGTGGGAACGCGTGGATAGACATTATTACACCCAGAAACAAAAATAGTAACCACAGTGGTCCTGAAGGCAAATATTCCGAAGATACCAGACGGAAAATGCAGATAATAATAAGAGATAGTCCGAAACCTTTATTCTTTTGCAGCACATGGCACTTCCTATTTAATGATTACTTTGGGGAAAAGGGGGGATGCAGTCGTTATTGCATCGGTAACGAAGGAATAAAAACGCGTTCTCATGGAAAGATTTTTTCATCAATCGACATGACCCAAGCAGCTCTTGATGGCCAAAAAAAT
>BMAW01095319.1:0-29196 GCA_019974015.1 Nephila pilipes
TCTTTGAAACTTGCGTTTCAGTTGATTGGTTGTCTTTATGAAAACACTCTTAATAGAAAACATTGAAGATTTTAACTCCCCGACAATTAACTTGCTAACTTTGACATTTAACAATTTTTCTCATCCAAGCTCGATCCGATCTTCGTAAGTGAGTGACCCATCTTTCATTAAAAAAGTACCCAGAAATCAACCATTCAATTTCCGCAATCTAAACAGAAGTACTAAATTAAACATTAGTTTTCTAGGAAATAACATTACAGCTCTACAGTTCTCTTGAGCGATAAGATATTTAAATATATACGAAAACTATTCACCGCGTCTCAAGTGATTGCACAGCATACATTTCACGCTTTCATAAGTAGATCACTTCCAGGGTGAATTATGGGTCGCAGCGGGTCACTCGGTAGAAAATGGGTTGGAAAACCAACCAAAAAGGAAACCTGCTGTCTGACCAGCTTTATCGAGCAGACGAACCCCACCCTGAACGCACACTCAGCGACCAATGACTTCCCTGAAATTCAGCGAATGTTTCAGTGATGCGAAAGATGTGACCGATTCGTTCCATAAAGCAAAGTTTCTCCATTTTTTATGTGGAAGTTCTATATGTACACGACTAGTTTGAATTAAAGTGGGTATTTATGATCTATTGAAAATGATTTAGATGCATTTGATTGATATAGTAAGGAGTGAGATCGCGAGAGAAGTACGGATCGTGTACCAGGGTGTCAGAAAGTAACTGTCGCTTTAAGGACTTTTTCTTCTTGTAATTTCAAATTTTCAAACAAACCGGGAATTTAAAATAAACATATATATTAATAAGACATTCATTTTATTCTTGCACAATGTGACAAAAGTATATAAAATTTAAAAACAATAAAAAAAATTTCTGTGCAAAGTTTTGCAAAGAACAGATTTAGCCACCTAAGGTGCGCTTTTTTTATAATTATTATTAAATTACTGAATTAAATACAAGAATTAAAGTAAACAATGAAATACCGAGAAATGGGCAATAATAAATTTTTCGGATTTTGAAAAATGAAAAGAAACGATAAATTATTAAATTGCATATCATATCATCTACATGTAATTAAAATTAAAGCAAACGTTAAATTATTAAATTGAATATAGTAATGCTAAATGTAATTCAAATTGAAGGAAACGATGAAAAATTGAAAAATGATCCGGTACGTCAAAAATGATCCACCTAAAACAATAAATCCTTAGGCAGCTAATAAAAATAAACTGTATTCTGAATATAAATATAATAAATATAGCATTTTTTATATCAAATTATAAGAAATAAGATTTATGCATGAATAAATCTTATTTCTTATAATTTGATAAGAAATAAGATTTATTTCAATGAGGCAACTATTGGCACTATTGGCGACGGACCTCGTAATTTTGAACCACGGTCAAGTGACGAAGACGACACCTGAGCTGGTACCCCCCTCTCCTAGCTTCTACACCACGCCATCGGGAGGACTTTGGGCTCCGACAGATTTAACGTGCATCAGCCCGGGCTACACGGTGGGTCTTTAGCGGCCAAAGATCGATCCCGCGACTGATCGAAAGCCACCGGCCACGAATCCGAAACCATGACCTCTAGGCTACTGCGGCCACAACCAAACTTATGAGAGGACCATTATGAACCTGTTAAGGTAACAATATATCTTCGAATAAAACTGTTTGAATTAACCTAAATTTTGCTTACAAATGCATATTTCATGAATTAATGGGGTTTGAAAATTACAAAAACAACTAAGAAAAGTTTTGCAAGTGTATATTTTTTCTGTCAAAAGGTCATTTTATACAAATGTAAGCAAAACTTAAGACCTTCTCCAAAATATGGTAACTTAAAAGAAAATAAATGTATTGACATTTTATAAATTGAATAATATGGAATATAACCTTATCTAGCGAATGGACAATTATTCTCATAATACTGCCCTTTCGTAGGAAGCTATGGTAGTTCGAGTTCTGTACACTGAAATTTTCATTAAAAATCATTGCAATTCTTACTTTGTTGCAATGTAAAAAATATTCCACTCAAGATAAAATTTCAACAGTAGTCTATTCTATGTACAAGTATTTGAAATATATGCGAGTATGTAAAATCTTAGGCTCAATAATGCATAACATTTTGAGGTATTGTGTTTTGCATTAATAAAAAAAAAAAAAAAAAAAAAAAACATCTTTTTTAGAAGCTTTTCGGTCAGAGTAGTGTCAACGGTACCCTAGTGGTCATTGTCGTGGATTCGAGGCCGGTGATTTTCGTCGAGTTTTGAGTTCGACCTCTGATGGCACTAAAACCCCGCCATATAGCCGGAGCTGATGCGTTAAATCTGTCGAGGCTCAAAGTCCTCCCAATGTTCTGGGGTGGAGTTAGGAGAGAGAGAGGTGCTAGCCCAGGTGTCGTCCTCGCTTCTTGACTGAGGTTCAATCTATTTCGGTTTCAAACTATTATCACAAGACAAATCAAAGCGATTATTGTCTGCTATAAAATCAAATTCAGATGGAAACACAAATGTTGAATAGATCTTGAATCCATGATAAACTCTATTTAAGATAAAATTAATATTAATAAAATTTGAAAAAAAACTGCCTAAATTAGCAGAAACAATTTTCACCTGCTCTTTCCCTCATTTTTACTTCTTGTAGTTTAAGATACGTGCGTTTATTTATTAATTTTTTTTTTTTTTTATTAAAGCTAAAATTTTTTCCAATGACTTCCAAAGGTTCATATTTTCCCTGAAGATGGAGATTCAAGGCATTCATTTTTGAAGAAATATAGCATACGTATATTAATTTCATTAAAAAACTTAGACATTTTTGAATAGTTCTTATTTAAGGAAAATATAAATTTCCTGCTGCAATTCAACGATTAATTTTTTTTAGTTTAGTTTTTTTATAAACGTCACACTAGAAGCAAAACGAGGGCTATTGTCTACTAACCTCATATTTTTGAACCTCGGTCAAGTGACGAGTTCGACACCTGAGCTGGTACCTCCCTCTCCTAGCTTCCACACCACTCCAACTGGAGGGATTTGGGCCCCGAACAGATTTAACGGGATTCAGACCCGGCTACAAGGCGGGTGTTTTGCGGCCAAGTATTAAACCCGCGACTGAACGAAAACCGCCGGTCACGAATCCGAAAACCATGACTACTAGGCTACCGTGACCTGCAGTTCAACGAAAGAACCATCTGCTGTATTACAACAAAAATGAGTGTTCGTGTCTCATATCCTCATATATATTATTTTGAAAAACCACGCCTTGAATGGACTAGTGTGGCCACGGTAGCCTAGTGGTTAGGTTCGCGAATTCTCGGCCGGCGTTGTTTCCATCGAATCACGGGTTCGAGTCCTGTTGTCACTAAAGACCCACCTGGAGGTGAGGCTGATAGACGTTAAATCTGTCGAGGTTCGCGTTGGAGAGAGAGAGGTGCTAGTTCTGGTGCTCCTTGACTGTGGTTCGAAATTACGAAGTCCGTCGCTAGTAGCTCTCGTGTTGCTTCTAGTGCGACGTCGATAAAACCAATCAACTCATCTGGCCAGAGAAATGCGAGATCAAGTAATATTAAAACAGCTTTAACTCAGTTTCTAAATAAGATGGAAACAAACCTCAAACAGATTTTTAAAGATAATAGATTGGATTTTAATATGAGACCAAAAATAAACAATGGGTATTTTGACCCAAAATTGCATTTTGAAGGTATCCCTTAAAAGTTAGTACAGTCTCACAGTTTTCATGTGGTTTTACAGGAAGTGTGGAGAAAGAGACACATTCTCTCCAGTATCATCTTTGTCATTTGACTAAAGCTTAAGAGTTCTGAAGTTCATTATTTAGCTATAATGTTAATTAGCTATTTCTTAGCTATAGCACATTATGCTGCTTTCGCACACATTTAGATAAACTAAAATAGTCCACATTAATTTGGTTGAGAGAATATCTAAAATTACACTGATATTATCTCACTAAATTTGAAATTTTCCTTCAATAATATTTATTTAAGAAATATGCAAAATGAGGTAAGTTTACTCGAGATAATAAGGAAGTCATCTGATGTATCAGAATTGCTACATCAGCGGATGACAAACGTCTGTGAACAATGAATGTAAAAATGGAAGAACCAGTTTTTTAACGGTGACCTCAGGTTGCTTTTTCATATGGAAATAGCTTTTATGGACTAAAGATATGGAAGCTTCCGGCGACAGGTCAAGGTTTACGGCAAAATGATAAAGAACCTCCAATCGGTTCTTGTGTGAAAAGCAAACATGCCTTCAACAATCAGATGCGCCTCCAATCAGTTGGCCTTCCCAATAAAGGGGACTGGGTGCAAGAAACCATTTAAGGTCCTAAATTTTTGTAAAGTAAAAAAAAATTATAAATTCGAACATATATTACAAATATATGTTTATTTAAAGCGTGATTTTGTTTTCTAATACATGATTTACTTTAGAAAAATTACAGTTTCTTGCAATTGCTTTTTCGATGCATTAATATAGCAAGTACATTTAAGCGTACTGCACATATGCTTGATTAAAAAGTTCAGTTTAGGTGGGGATACTCGCGAGTCTCCACGAATCAAATAACAAAACCTAACCAATCGCATCATCAAAAATTAGTTTCATAGAGAAGATTGCGGAATTCATAAATATATAACAATAATGTTTAAGATGAAATAAACTTGATGACAACGATAGGAATATAGTAAAACTTTCATGCATAAGAGTACATTATTTTAAGTCTTGATCATGTTTGGGATCCCTTAATCGCTGGGTCTCGGTGCATAGTATCCGTCGTCCACCCCTCCCGCCCCAAGATGCTGCCTTCAAGTAGCCTTTGACTCTCTCAAATAAGAGAAACAATTCTTAAATTTTTTGTCTCTAATCTTTACTCTGAAGTTTCCTTCACACACACACACACACACACACACACACACACACACAATAATAATAATACTAATACGCCACACACACACACACGCATGCATCGCACGCACGCATAGCCACACACGTACACACACACACACACACTCTGTTCAAGAGCTATAAACCACTGGTAACACTGCTGCACCAAACAATTTATATCTGCCTTCTTTGTGGTTGTTAATTAACGTTGCAGTACGTGCAACACGAATGCTATTGGCGACGAACCTCATAACTATGAACTTCAGTCAAATTACGAGGACGATTCCTGAAGTACCACCTCCCTCTCCAAAAGCCCCCATCATGGTAATGGTGCGGACTCGTCCAGTGCGGGTTTTCGTTCAATGTGAATCGAGTCTTGGCCAAAAAGATCTGTGCTCGTGGGAAGCGAGCGAGCGAGCTTTTATTAACGTCGCACTAGCAACACAAGGGCTATTGGCGACGGACCTCGTAATTTTGAAACTACGGTCAAGTGACGAGGAAGCTGGCACCAGTCCATCATTAACGGAGGGATTTTGGGCCCCGAATACGACAGTATCAGCCCCGGCTACACGGGGCGGTCTTTGGCAACCAGTAGATCGAACCCGCGACTGAACGATAGCCGTCGGCCAGACCCACCGTGTTGCCGGAGCTGATGTACGTTAAATATGTCGGGGCTCAAAGTCCTCCCGTTAGAGTGGTGTGGAAGGCTAGGAGAGGGAGTGCCAGCTCATACGTCATCCTCGTCACTTATGGGGTTCAAAATTACGAGGTCCGTCGCCAATAGCCCTCGTGTTGCTTCTAGTATGACGTTAATAAAAACTAAACTAAACTAATGGGACCACACTATTAATTCAACCACATTATTCATGAAAGAGAAATTTGATTTATTGATTGATGTAATTGTGAATGTTTAATAACGTCGCCCTAAGAAGCAACACAAGGGGTATTGGCAATGCACCGGAATTTTGAAGCTAAGGTGATGAGGACGACACCTCAATTGGAGTGAGTGTGAATCAAAACTAAGTTTATTGGCGTGCAAGAGCCAGATGGGACAATGCTACGCCAAACACAATGTAACCGTGGTCCGGATGTTTGATAGAAAAAGTTCAAAAGTTTGACCAGAAGGAGGGTCGAAAATAGAAAAGGTAATCCGAAGGCGTGTCATAAAAGCCTTACAAAAAGTAAACCCCATGGGAAAGATAAAGATCAACAGGGTACCTCAGGTCAGGATACCCGAACCTACATAAAGATGGCAAGAATCTGAGGTCCCCCTGATATGATCCCCAGCTCCAGGGTGTCCGGCTATACCCCCAGATGCTGGGTACTCGTTTCAGTCACCTCTTACGACATGCATGAGCTGTAGTGGGACTATTCTATTATACCCAATCACCACATGGGTACACCTCAATTGGAATCTTCTCTCTAAATTTCCACACCATGCTAACAACACGCTTTGGGACCTCGACCAGATTTAACATGGTTCAGCCCCGCTACGCGGCTGCCTTAGCGCCATCACTGCTCGAACCCACGATTCGACGAAAACAACGCCGGTCCTGAGTCTGTGACTACGACTACTAGGCCACCACTGCCACAATTTATTGATCAAAACAAAAACATAAATATCTGATAATCCATCTCTGGCACACGTAAATAAATAAATTAAATCGTTAAGAAATGAACTAAAGTATTTTCAAGAGGAAAATAAAAAATGGACATTTATTCAAATTGTGTACAATACTTTATCAAGAATTGTAGAATCTGAAAGAATTTTTACTACTACAAGATTATTTTGTACAAAAATAACACCGGTAAAAAACGAATTTTTTGAACTTTGGTTTTTTTTTTTTTCAAACTTCACTCTTTGAGTAACATATTTTTTTTTTATTCTTTAAATTTTAAAAGCAATTAATTTTATTCTTCAAGTAATAATTTTTAATCAATTAATCTTTTTTTAATTATAGTTAAATTATCGTATTGTCTTCCAAAACAATCGTATATAGAAAACTTCAATTCAATCGAGCTCTTTAAAATGCGAGAAAAAAAAGCTTTTAAATTTTTGAACCAGATACAGTTACAATGCGAGTTGAAGAAAACCCATTGATTAGAGCTCAATTAGAAGACCAAAATGTTGATTAGAACGCTCATTTTCAAAATGTATTAACAAATAGATAATGAAAAATGTTTTCAACGTCAAAAATTATTCATGTGTAAATTGAGAATTTCTTATAATTTGTTATGAAATTAAAGAATATTTTGTTTTGTGATTTTGTGCGGAATTCTATTTATTTTTTATATACTTTTGTCATAGTATACAAAAATCAAATTAAATGTCTTTTTAATGTGAATTTTTAATTTATATTCACGGTTTAAAGGATAATCAGTAATTTACCTGTGTGCCGTTTGTTTGAACACTTTTCCGAATTACCTGTAAAAAAAGTAGCTAAATTTGTAATCTTTAGTTAATGATTCGCAAAGTAAATTGAAAAATTATAGTTTCACCTTCTATGAAGATTTCAATATGGTAGTATATTCTTCCTAGTTGTCTCCACAATTATTCGCATATCTTCACGAAATCATTCAGGAAGTGTTTAAGGCTGTATTCTACCAGCCATTTTTGAATTCGTGAAAGTAGTGTTATCATATGAAATTTTTAACTTTCCTTCACAAATCCACTTTAATTATTTGAACACAATTAAGCGCACCAGAAACAAGAAATAAAAGGTATTGGGGGAATTACGTTCTTTCTTTGATTTTTGAAAGCATTTGGACTATTTTTTTTTTAATATTCCGTTCGAGAGTTTTCCTATTTTTAAAAATATTTAAAAAATATTCTCAAAAACCTTTAGAAATATGTAATACCGAGAGAGCAAAACGTCATTTTATGGTTTTAAGGGAATTAACTTAATACATTTTCCACACATCCGTAATGTTAAAAATGATCAAGTTTAAAGAACCCTTTTAAAATATTGATTGGTAGTCCAGTCACTAGTTTTTGTGTGTGCATTCATTGCAATGCTATTTTTTTTTTATTCAAATGAGAATTTTTATTAAAAAATTATTCAAAAAATTTACTGGTTAAAATGTACAGTACGCTAATAAATCGGCAAGCAGATTTCCTTACAAAAATCTACAGTTCTTAAAACTTGGAACAATCGAATCTAAAAATTCTGGATGAAGCAAAGTTAGGATGACACACACACACACTAATTAAATATTACTGAATAAGTAAAAATAATACATTCTAAATGCATGATTGAAATAAATAGCTCCTTTATCACCTGAGATTGTTCATTCAGAGACGGTTCATTCATTTTAGCTGAGAGAGAGAAAAACAAAAACTATCCATAAAGTAGGAGACGCAACTCAGCCTTTTCTTTTACAGCAGAAGAGCGTAGAAGAGGGAGAATTTTACCATGCAATTGATTTTATACTAGGGATTTACACCAATCACGTGTGTGGCTCCCGCGGTATAAGATGAAGGGATTTTGAAAGATATTGATGACGTCTATCAGTCTAGAAGGGAATATTTCTGACAGATTTATGACTATGAGGAAGATTATTCATCAGATTTTACGAGAGTCTGATCGAATAAAGAAAAGGAAAATTTGGAATTGCATCAGAAAATAGGAATGAACTCTTTACTTTTGAGTTAGAGAGTGGGAAAATTAGGAAATTGTGTGTGTGTGTGTGGAATTATTTGTTCAGTAAAATTATAACGCACAAACACATAATATTTATGTAATTAATAATTTTGAAATAATAAATTATGTCTTATCACAATGATTGTTTTCAAAAAAATTAAATATAGTAAACTTTCGATCCAGTGAATTTTTTAATGAATCCGTAAAAACTCGTTACAACGGTGTTCGACTGTGTTATACACTGCTTGGAATTTTTTTTTAGAACCAGGTATGGAAAACAATATCTTTAAGACAAGCTCCACTGTCTAGTTCGCAAATACGGGCTCTTTCCATCGCATTTTTCATATTAGCCTACAATATTTCTTACTGTATCCCTAGAATTACTTGACGTATATTAGTCTTACGCCAATCAATAGCGTGAGGAATTATTGGTGAAAACATGATCTTTGTGTTACCCCCTCCCCTTTGGGGGAAAAAATCTGATATAGTGAGATTAAGGAAACGTCAGGATTGATTCCGAGTTTTTGAGAACAGTGTCGATTTGGAGATCTTGGTTTTGCAGCAATGTTTTCCTCAACACGCTCAATATTGGTCTGGCTGCGAGAAGTGGGGGGTCTTCCAAATCTAGGATATCTTTGACCGATATCTGAGTTTTGAAAGTCAGTATCAGAGACCTAGAACGAGGCTATCGTAAATGAAATTAAGCACATGTTCCTTCTGCGTGAGGAAACCTTTATTAGTATAATAACATTGGATAATTTTGTGTTGAGGTTGATCAGTTGAGTATTTTTTTCATAGCTAAAATCCCAAGCCTTAGTTTTCAGGTTCTGTTAAAAAAAAACGCAGATTGTGTGTATGGGGGGGGGGAGAATTTGTGATACTTTTTTCACAATTTTTTTTTCTTTCTAAGATATGACTCAATTTTTTTAAAACTTAT
This sequence comes from Nephila pilipes, assembly GCA_019974015.1. NCBI lineage: Eukaryota > Metazoa > Arthropoda > Arachnida > Araneae > Nephilidae > Nephila > Nephila pilipes. Next base: position 9,492 of record BMAW01095319.1, read on the forward strand.
ATCTTTAATTCTAATTTGACTTTTACCTCCCCTTGCACAACACATACCTTTATTACTTTTGGCTCTAACGGATGATTTTAATAGCATTCAAATGAATAAAGTTGCCTAGATTTCAGAAAGAGAAAATAGAAATTCAATAGAATTAACATTACAGTTTCTAAATAAAAATGGATGTTAAACAAGAGTCTAAAGTGAAATATAAAACTACTTAGCAATCACTGTTTTATACAAATCATTTGCTCAGATGGAGTCGAAGAGTTTACTAAGCAAACATTTTTGAGAGATAAATATCAAATACGTAAAATATAAGTACTTTTAAGTTGAAACAAAGTTTTTCGAAGAATATATATTTTTTGAGAAAGAAGGGGAGGAATTGTCTGAAAAATAACTCTTTATTTACAATCAGAAAGATTACTTCCACTTTAATTACTGATATACATAGATATTCATTCTAATATTTTAAGATATGGTTTTTAATATTTCAGATACAGCTGAATATTTTAAAGAAATTTAAATGAATAATTTAGTTAATAATTTTAAAAACCTAACTTTTATAGCTTGATACGAGGGTGGTCTGAAAAGTTTCCGACTTAACAAAGATACAAGACACTTTTTCTTTAAATTTATTTTTATTTCTCTACATAGTTTCCTTGTAAATCTATACACTTCTCCTAGCAATGCTCCCATATCATTAACCCGTCAAAATAGTACTTGGCGTCTTTCCCTGCAAAATAATTGTTTACGAAGGTGATAGCCTCCTCATTTGCAAAAATTCTTTGTCCTCAGATCGTAATTTTTAGATTAGGGAACAAAAAGAAGTAACTTGGGTCTAGATATAATGAATAAGGAGGTTGGGCAAGCAGTTAAAACCGTAATTCGTGGACTTTCGTCATGGCAAACACCGAGGTGTGAGATGGAGCATTGTTTTGGTGATACAGAATTTTTGTTTTGCAAATGTTGCCATTTTCCCGCAGTTTCTGTCTTCATCTTGACAAATAATGATACGTGGAATGCTCTTGTAATGATTTTTCTTGCTTGAACGATTAAGATAACTCCATGCCTATCCCCAAAACAGTTACCATCACATTCCCGGCCAAATAAATAAATAAATAAATAAAAGCTTTTGCTTTTTTTTTTGTTTTGGAGCCGATTCCTCCTACGCAATCCACTGTAATGACTGTATTTTTCTTTTATTTCGGGCGTATAACGGTGTATTCAAGTTTCATCTACAGTAATTAATCGGCACCCAAACTCTGATTTATTGCGCCTAAACTTCGCCAACAGAACATTGGAAATATTCATTCTAACACGTTTTTGGTCTAACATGAGCAAACGCTACGCCCAATGCAGAGACGGCTTTCTCATGCCTAAATCTTGATTCAATATGTGACAAATACGTTCTTTGGACATACTCATAGATTCTGCTATATTTCTTACTTTAATTCGACGGTAATCTAGCAGAACGTCTAGGTGAACTGCAGCGAAGTCATAGTCAGTGGTTGCAGTTCTTGGACGTCCCAAACGTTTATCATCTTCCAAGCAGCTACGGCCTCGTTTAAATACAGCTACTCAAATTTTCACTGAGGTAAATGATGGTGCAGAGTCCAACTCATTTTTGACTTGCGTTGGCGCATTGCCTTTCAAATTTAAATATTTAATGACAGTAAGATACTCCATTTCTTTCCATTTTCACAAAAACACTCACATCGACTCACTCAAACGATTGTGAAACAGCAACTGCGCATCCAAAATGGCTGAAATTTTGGTGAGTACCTGTCGAAAGATGCGGAACCACATTCCCTAGTTTTTATTGATGAGTGCTGCGAACTTCACGTTAAGATCGGAATCTCTTCAGACCACTCTCGTATTTAAACTATGCAGCCATATCTTAATCCAGAAATATGTAAGATTCTAAAAGGATAACAGATCGTGTAACGCCCTTTCTTCAATATTTAGTTCCAATGCCATTTTCCCTTCCAATTAAACGGTGTATTAATACTAAACTCCAACTGAAGTTGCGTAAAAACAAGATAAAATACTTAATTATCACTCAAGAATAGATAAGGTCGAACTTGCTTGAATCCCACTTAACTAGCCAATCCTAGGACATAATTTAAATACGAAGTCTTAGCTTACCAAATCACTTGTTCGGATTCCAATAATTCTCACTAACCATAGCATCGTATCTAAGAACTTAAACAAAGAATCACTTCAATCCTGAAGATTGATAACGATCATTCAATCCCATTACTAATAACATCAGTTTCCCCTCATCCTTTATCTTCTTTCAGTTTTCTTTCAATTCTATTTTATTGATATATGATTATCTCTAATTAAATTTACTGCATTTCTTATCTTCATCTAATTTACCTACGTTTCTAGTAAACTCAACTTTTAAATTTGGTTGGGAAGAAATAGCAATTTTCTGGAATTCAAAATATAGTAATGTCCCTGAGGTTAGTGAAGAGAAAACCATGAATAGCTCAACGTCACATGAGGTCTTACCCATTCCTGATAACATGGGTATTTTTTTGAACCTCACTCGCATGTATAATATCGCCACACAGCTCGCAAGTAACGATGGTGCCGAGGTGTGACGCTTATCTTCAGATAGAGATTTCCCGGGTTCAAAACCCAGAGTCCGTAATGATGGAAATTCATGCAAGAGTGTTGTTAGACTATTATCTGTTTTTCGTTACAAATTCTAAAACCTTTCAGAATAATCTTTATTTTTTCACAGAAGTGTTCTGAAATATTCGATTGTGATGTATAAAGCCATGTGTTCTCAGCTAAGTGTAGCTGCTCTAACCTTGTTGATAAACCATTATTCGAATATCTATTGTTTCAACCTGCTCTAATATCAACGTGACAATATATATACACATATTTATACAATTCAAGCTATTGTATAATTAATTGCAGTATAAATTTAAACACATACAAGGTGTGGCTATTAAATAACGAAACTGAAGCTGTAAAACATTTTATTTTGATGTCATATATATTTACTTATTATCATCTTCAATATACACTCCTCCTCAATCCATACAATACCCCATGTGAATCTTCCATTGTTCGAAACAGTGCTGGAAGTCTTCTGTCAGCTCCTTCAGGGAGCGTGCCGTTTTCTGTTTCACAGAATCAAATGAATCAAATCTAGCTCCTTTTAATGTAGATTTCACCTAGGGAAACAGACAGAAATCGCTTGGCTAGAGATGTGGCAAATAAGGAGGATGGTCTAATATTGGTAAGCTGTACTTGTTTAGAAACCTCATGACAGACAATGTGGAATGAGCCGACGCATTTTCTTGGGGAACAATTTGTCTCACGGATTTTTGTCAGTTCCTAAAGTCTCAGCAATCTCACAAATACTTAACCAACGCTCAGATCGAACCTAATTACCGATTTTTTTTTTTTACATTCTCATTTTGTCGGGGTAGGGCAACCCGGTCGTGAATAATCTCCAACGTCTTCTCGGCCACCTGGAACATGTTTAAACTACCCAAAAACACGTGCTCCCGAGAAACATTCATTGCCATACACTTCTTTCAATAAATTATAAGTCTCAGTAGCAGTTTCTCCCCAAGTTTCATGAAAAATTTCACAGCAATTTGTTGCTCATCATTTTTCCGGCGAAACAAAAAATAACTTTAATGCGAACGAATGCTACGAGTATACGGATTTGTCCACAGAAACAAGAGGCATGACATTCGATAGAGAAGGTTTCAAACTAAACAGCTATCGGTCGCTGCGTTTGGCGCATGCGTACTTCTTCTGCAGCAGCCTCAGTCACGTTATTTAATAGCCATGCCTCTTAAAAATATATATATCTTTTATTCACACATACTGGGAAATAAACATACGATTGCTAATTTAAAGTTGTGAATATATTCTCATTAGTTTAAACTTAAGATAATATAAAGGAATGTTGGTTTAATATATACTGATCAAATAGTGGAAAGAGAATAGTATTTTAGATAATTATAAAACCTATCTAACAAAAATATGTCTAAAAGATCTTTTCTTAAATAACTATACGGAAAAAGAGAGAAGAGAACCGGGTCTAAAAATAAGGTCTATAGTGGGTCGCAACCACACCAGAAGACTTGATCCGGTAGCTTTTGACAAAGGCGTTGCTCCAAGGTCTTACAATTGTTTTTCTTACAAAAATGACTCATATTTAGCCTTCTGACTTCCTGCATTTGAATTTATAGGTTGGCAGGAATTTCATGGTTAAATATTACCATTTATAGTAAATGTCCATGGATTTTTATACAAATTACACCCATATTTCTAAGTCTCCTTCCTGGCTTGAATTCCTGCAGTTGCTCAACTACTCTGAAATCATTCTGTATTTAATTCAATAATTAAATAGTCAATAGTTAATGATTATATGAAATTAGTCAACAATTATAAAAGTATCATTATTAGTTTATATAACTCAAAGTTTGCTTTTATTTATATTACAGGGGTTATCATAAATTTTTAATTATTGCCAAGAATAATCGTGACAGAAATTAAGTTCTTATTATTTATTCTGAAGATTTCTCTGCATAGTTATCTCGCAGAGTTATACATTTCTCCCAGCATTTTTTGGTCTTTTGAAGGTCGTCGTTGTAGAATTCGTCGTCTGATTTATCTTTTCTATACTGTGGTCACTTTAAACCCATGGCGTCTTGATACCAAATAAATCAACATTAATAGCTGTAGTTTACAACATTATGTGCATAATAATCAGTTAAAATGTAGAATAAATTTTATTCAGGTATCTCGGTTGTATCTTAATAATATTAAAAACTTTGCGATACCCCCTCGTAAATTTAGAACTCTATTTCTTTTCTATTTATACGTCAAGACTTAATATTTCGTATAAATTTATGGAAAAACAGAGAAAATATTTTTTAAAAAAATCCGATTTCAAAGAAGCAATTCACTTATTAGTCTTAAATTTTCAGAAAATATTAATTGTCTCATGATGATCTATAAAATGAAGACACGATTTTGTAAAATGAAACTTAAGCGTTGAATTTTTTTTTTCTTTTTAGCCATCCAAAAGGCTACTGTTTTAGGTGTATCACTTTTGGCGTACCAGATCATTTTTCAATTTTTTTGTCGTTTGCTTCAATATAAATTACGTTTAGCTTAAATATATTCAGTTAATTATTTTTCGTTTGCTTTCATTTTAATTACATGTAGTTAATATAACATTCAATTTAATAATTTGTCGTTTGTTTTTTTATTTTAATTACATGCAGTTTAATAATTTATCTCTCCTTTAACTTTAAAACTGGAAAAGTTTACTATGGTCCATTTCTCGATATTTCATTGTTTACTACTTATATTTAATAGAGTAATTGAATAATAAATTTAAAAAAATGTGCACCTTGAATAGCTAAACCAGTTCTTTGGAAAAAACTTTTTAGGTGCTTTCTTTTGGGACGAATGGAAAGAAGTTTGCTTAAAGCCCAATTAGGCTCTGACTTCAGATTTTTTGGATTGTGTGTGACAGAATAACTTTGGTAAGCTTGTCCAGAAGTTCATTAAAAAAAGTGGTTTTTAACAATTTGCATGTAGGTTTGAAAATGATTGAAGGTAAAGTGAAAAAAGTAAGATTTAAAAATTAAGGTTTGAAGTTAAAGATTAGAAGAGTTAAATATTAAAAATTACAAGAGATATTGAAGAAATTAATTCTGTGAGGGGATGAAGTTTATCCGGTGAGTCTAGCAGTTGACTGGTTGAGAATGTGATGTCAAGTGAGTTGAGTGGGAGTTATTTTCCGCAATATTTTTTAATCTTTTTCATTTATATGTGTACCGATTTTTCAACATTAGAAAACTGTCAAATTTTTATTGCATCATAAGCAATAAAAATAAAACTAATTATTTAAAGAATTAAATTTTTAAATTAAACGCCAAGTTTCTTGCCAAGTCGCCAAATGGTCGCGAAAACAATCGTTTAATAATTTATCGTTTCCTTTAATTTTAATTACACGTAGATGATATGGTATTCAGTTTAATACTTTATCGGTGAAAGAATTGCAAATGAAATTTCAATGAAAGAAATGCTTTTTTCCTTATATGGTATCTGATTAAATTTCTTTTCCGCTAGTCAAAAATTCCTATGATATATTTTCACAGACTTGACGAAATAAATCTTAAAATTGAACCAAAACAATACAGGTATTGTTTATAATTCAATACAAAGTATTGAAATTAAATAAAGTGAAATTAGACTCTTGAGTGTGTAGGTGTCATTATTTCGGGAGGAAAATTAAAAGTAAGATGAGTGAAAATGGATATATATAGTTTTGAATAATATTATTAAACAGGAAAAATTGGAACAAAAAAAAAAAACCCGCATTGTTTTCTAAAAAAAACATCAATAATTGTTAAGTATTACTTGAACTTGTTAAAAATAAGAATAATCTAAAATGTAAATTCGAATCTCTATTTATCGATCTTTTTATACAGAAAAAACCACAGTTGATTGTACCATTTCAGTTTTTTCAGGATGCTTCTTTGATGTATGAAATAAGAATAAACCCATTTCAGCCAAAAATAGTAATTCAAATTTATTTTTCGTAATTCTTTTCGCATCCTAATATTTCTGACACCCTTTTTTGGTATTTTCAGCAGAAGCATCTATTTTTCCCGAACTGTTATTAATAAAAAGATACGCACGTCTTTTGGTTTCTAGAAATCGATTAAGAAATAACGTAGTCTTATTACGTTTTGCTATAGACTCAATCTAATAAAAAACAGAAAGTTTCTTTATTGTGGTTTGATGCTTCTTCATATCAATTCACACCATTAATCAAACACTAAAAAATGTTGCTGATGTTTTAGGAAAAATATCAATAAGTAGATTTCATATTATTTTTAATCACACGCATTCAATGAACGAGTTTTTGGCCTCCCCCTTCTACTAAGAAATATTACCGCTCCTCTACGTACGCCTCTTGTGCTAATTACGTCACATACACATATTATTATTTTTGCTCTCGATATTTATTCGTCATGGTTTTAAAAATTTTCCCTTGTGCTTAATGGAGACTTTAGATATTATAGAATAGAGTTCATAATTTTTATGTCAGCGAATTATATAGACGTTTGCAGCAGAAAAGTATATATTTTCGAAAAAGCTAGTAATATTCTTTCTTCGTAATAAGATTGTATATATTTTAGTTGGTTGGTTGGCTTCAATTGACGTTTCTTTGATTTGAATGTAATATGAGCCTGCAGTTGCTGAAGTTTAAGGAGTCGCTTAAATTTAAGTTTGCTAAAAGCTCTCATTGTCAAAAAAATTTGCGTCCAGAAAGAAGTAAGGTACGTAAATGTGAATTAAGAAATTGTTTTGTTTTTATAAGATGTAAAAAGGATTAAATTGCTGGTGGCATCGGCGCTAATGATATCAGCAAACACGTGACTTATTGCGCCACTATGGAAAGATTCTCACAAAGAGTGTAATTTTAATTTAACTAGTATTTTTGGATTTGATTTATAACTTTGAAGATTGCAATGCATTTGAGAAAAAAAAACGACTGACTTTTGAATAATTGGGTTATTTGAAAACATGGCATCGTAGAACTACATGAAGTAGGATGATCATTTCGTCGGATTATGCGTCATACTGGTCAAACAGTTGCTACAATTTCACTTTGTCATCGGAATTGGGTATAAGGGAGTTATCATTCACCACAAGTTGGCTCAGAGAGAGATATAAGGAGTACAGATAGGGAAGATCGAAGGGCGATGCACGCAAACACGTGACAATTACAGGTATAATGCAAATAGTAATGCTCTTTGAATATCTTTCTATAAGTACTAGTACCATTAGTAGATGGCTGTATATTTCTAGTTTGTGTGCACGGAAACTATTACGAAGATTATCCCTGACATCACAGAAACGGCGCCAGAGACAACAATGGTGCCACAAAAGAACAGCTTTGCAGAATGGTAGTTTCTCGCTTTTGTTTTGGTGAAGATCATAATTGCTCCCATGTATGGATTGGTTTTAATAAGGTTGCACTAAAAGCAATACGAGAGCTATTGACGACGGACGTAGCAATTCTGAACCTCGGTCGAGTGACGAGGACGACACCTGAGATGGCACCCACTTCTCCAAACTTTCACAACACTCCAGTGGGAGGACTGTGGGCATCGACTGATATAACGTGCATCAGGTCTTAAGTGGCATCAAGGCTCGAACCCCTGACTCAACGAAAACCATTGGCTGTGAGTCCGCGACCATGAACACTAGACTACCAATGCCACACCAGTGTGTGTAAGCAACGCAATCAGGGCCACAATGGGCCATTTATCGTTACTCATCAAACATCCAGACATCAAGAGATTACGAGCCATTTTGTAATGGTATAGGGAGGGATTTCGTACTATGCCCGATGATCATTGGTCTTCATTGGAGCCAATTTGATAGCCCAAAGGTACTTTAGCGAGTTACTTCGATCGGTGACCATTTCTATTGTGAATGCTCATCACATACTTCTATTTTAACTAGACAATCATACTATTAGAAAAACTAGAAAGTAGATTACAATTAACAAAAAAAATGAGCCACACGTTATAGTTTTTAAAAGGTTGGTTGGTTTTATTAACGTCGCACTAGAAGCAACACGAGGGCTATTGGTGACGCACCTCGTAATTTTGAACCTCTGTCAAGTGACGAGGACTATACTAGAATTGGTACCTGCTATCAAATGTCCGCAGCTCTCCAATGGGAGGACTTTGAGTCCCGACCGATCTAACATCAGCCCTGGCTACACGGTGGGTCTTCAGTGGCATCAAGGTTCGAACCCACGACTCGAAAAGTGCCGGCCACGAGTCCGCGACCATGACCACTAGGCTACCGCGACCTAGTAAGAAAAGGATCATAAATTTTCAGTGCGCATTTCTGTTTATCGAAACTTCTATAAAGAGAGTTTTATTCCAGGTACCATTGAGTTTGATATATAGAAACGCAAATTTTTATATATTATTAATATAAATTATAAAAATAATAATATAACCACCCTACGTTCAAGCGGGCCATCAGCGACCGCAGATGAATGTATGTATTATTAAGTAGGATCTGTATTATTTTGCTTACTCTTAAGGCTCCCGTCTATCCACCATTTTGATTTCATAGACGTAATGTTAATCCTATGCAATTTCGACTTTAATCCTCAAATATTTACTATTTTATGTATTTGAATGCGTTTAAGTTCATCTGAAAGAGCAAAAAATAATGAATGCTTCTGCGGAATTACTTTTTATCTCCAATTTTTAAAAATATTTTTATCTCTATTTTAATATTTCGTTTGCGAATATTCCCGTCTTTAAAAATATTTTTAAAAATCGGGGAGAAAAAGTAATTCCGCAGAAGCACTTATTATTTTTTGCTCTTTCAAATGCACTTTAATGCATTCAAATAGATAAAATAGTAAATATTTGAGAATTAAAGTCGAAATTCCATAGGATTAACGCTACTTCCACGAAATCAAAATGGCGGGTAGACGGGAGCCTTAAATATTTTTCATTAATTGTTTGTCCTTAAGTTTGTTGTATCCTCAAGTGTAATGTTTAACGTCTTTAATCTAGGAGGGTATTCGTTATTTTGATAGTTTTCACTTATTAAACCTCTGGTAACCCAAACCGAGAGAACAACATGGCGTCCACAGTTATAATAAAAAAAAAAATTATAATTTTAAAAATTATATACATAAATAAATGTATTACGTTAAAATAATGTATCAAAATACAGTACTAAAACGATAATCCGGCAGATATCGGACCCCAACACCGTCGTTCCTGGAAAATAAATAAAAAAAAAAAACTCTTTTGAATAACAAGAGTTATTTACTATTGTACAAACACACAGAGAGAAAAACCAAAGTTACGAAAAACGAGCTGTTTTGTAATGAAAGACGCCATTATTATTCCTCTGAAGTAGAAGTCATGAAATAGTTTTTTACGACTTCTACTTTCATAGTTTTTGTATGACGACGTAAAAAAGTTGAATTTTTTACTGGCAGGGTTTGAAAAGTGGACTGTAGAAAGAGTACTGTATTATATTTATCATACTGGCTTAAAAACCGCAGCTCTATCAGAGATCAGAAACTTAACAGTTTAACTTAAAAAACTTAATGTTTTTAATACATTAATTTTTAAAATTTTTGGTTTATTAATTTGATAAGAAAACTATATTAAGTGTTTTTATAAGGATAGGCTTTTCAACAAAACAAATATAAACAGGATGTGTAAATAAAGAGGTAAGTATTTATAAGGATTAAGGTAGCATCCTAAAATCTTCAGAACTTATATATTTGGGCGGCTGAAAAAGACAAAAGAAATTTATTTAAAAATAATATAATAAAATTTATTGTCACAAGTGTTATCATAAAAAAACCACTACCTCCGAGTTAACTAAATCTAAATTTTGGACTCCACCTGTTGTTTTTAATGTCCTATAAAATTCGTGTCTTATTGGAGGTATATACTTAAATTTATCATGTTTTTGTTTCTTTTAAAACTGTTCTACCATCAGGATATACAATATTGGTTGATTTATATTTCTTAAGATTGCTGGACTATTTATTATTTTTTTATGCCAATTACAAGAAAGGTATCATCTTCGATAAAATTATATTTTTTTGCCTAACAATAATTATATTTTTATTATTTTAAAAATCCAGAATTTTTACAGTTAAAAAAGAAAAATCGCTTAATGATTTTGGTAGCACAATAATTTTCACAAACACTTGAATGTAATATTTTTATGTTTTAACCAAACTATAGGTATATCAAATTAAAGGAGAGCGCATACATAAAACTCACTAAAAATTGGCGCTCTTTTGTTCTTTTGTATCTCGAACAATTCGAAATAGAAAAAAGGGAGAGTTGCAAATATTATCAATTTTATTTTTCAACGTATACCAACAAACGCCAAAAAAATAATTTATTTTTTATTTTAAAGTTTATGTAGAAAAATATTGATAAAAATTGGATTCTTATTCAGAATGACTTCTGAAATTATTATACAGCATATTCGGAAGCTACAAAAAAGGAGCTGTCTGACTCAGGAAAAAAATGAAGCAATATTAAAATTCTTTAATTTATTCCATTAAAATTTACGAAAATCAGAAAACAACAAAAAATGAACTTCACTACATTGGCTTCTGAGCTACTCACGTGAAAATATTTTCAATGATCCTTCAAATAAAAATCGCTTTAAAAATTCAACCATGCAAACTATTTGGTCCCCCCAAAAGGTAATTAATTATTAAGAAAACTAATATATGCTTATTACAATTAATCTCGCTCTCAGAATCACTTTTCCCCAACTCGATTTCGAATGACCTTAAAAGCTTTCCCCTTCTCTCCCTACAAGAAGACGGTAGGTTAAAGCGCCACCTGTTCAGTACAGAGAAATCGTTTGGACGAAGGGATCAGTGGGTCAGTTTTGCAAACGATCTCTGGGTAAAATGATTTCGATTACGTGCGGTGTAATCGTTCTATCTCTTGCATGTGCTGCCTATGGTAAGTGAATACTATCATTATAGTTAAAGTGTATAATTTTTGGAGTTAATGTAGCGTTGAGAAGAGGAAAAAATACGTTAAGAAAATACAAATTTTCTGTATTTATCAATGAACAGATGCTTTTAAACAAGAAAAATGTAATATTTACGCTCGAGAACAGTGACCGAAGAGCAAATTTTTTAATTATTTATTTTTAATCTACTTCCCTAAAAATTATTTATAACATGTCGTGTTCAAGGGGTTCTCTTAAGCATTTCTGTATGAATTCTATTTCAAAATATTAATAAAGTCTATGAATGATCTATTTTAATGGAAAGCTTCCTTCTAATAAAAAACGTATCATGCAATAAATAAAATACGTTTCCAATGCAATACATGTAAAAAAATTATACTTTTTGAGCATTTTTTTCATATAAATATGAGAATAATGTTACAAATAATATTACTCACATAAAAGACTTAATATATACGTTGTTTTAATTAAAATGTATTTGAACATTACAACTTGATAAGAGGTATAGTTTTTTAACGTAGATAAATTTTTAGAAGTATAATCAACTTTCAAAATCCACCGCAAATTTTACGAATATTCCAAAAAAAAAAAAAATATATTTGTATTATTTTAAAAATTAATTCATCTTTATTTATAAGAGAGATATATTTTTCAATTTTTAAAAATATAAAAATTTCTTTAAAGCTTTTATTAGAGTTTTTAATTTTCGAGTGAAGTATTTTCCCATTATTCAGACACATAATTTTTAAAAACTTCTGATATCTAATATTTTTGGAATTGTATTAAAAATGATAAAAATAAATTAAGAGTAAAAATTTACTATATCTGTGTTGCATTGCTATAATATTCTCTAATATATTCGTATTTTTAAATTTTCTGAAAAAATATTGATTTAATTTTAATTTTAACGTAATTTAAATTTTAACGTTCAAAGTTTATACAAACATTTTTATTTTTTCTCTAAAAAAAATTGAGGAAAAAAATTATCGTTTGTTGTTTATTGATGATTCGGTTAACTGCATGATTCAAGGAAAAAACTTTTGCATTTTTCATTTCCGAAGTATTAGTAAAAATAATTTTAACAGTGTTTTATATTCTTCGAAAAATGACCTAGATTTTTGAAAATACTTTAATGAATTTTATCAAGAGCGCACTCATTGTGTTATTTTTATTAAAAACACTAAACAAGTCCATACGGGAAGAACTTTCTCATGAAATAAGTGGAAAAAATACAGGTATGGAGAAAAGAGTCATATAAAATATGACATTTGTTTTTTAAAAGATTATAATAATTTAATTTTCATATAAAGTGGATTTATTCAATTATTTTCTTCAAAAGATTTTAAAATTTTCTAAGATATTTTTTTAACGGAACAAAACTATAGAACAAATGTAGATTTCTCATAAATTTTTAATCATATTTTAGGAACAGAATCATAAAGTTAATTTTTGAAGAAGTTATATATATATTTATATTTCAATAATTCTAAATAGATATTTTTTTTAAACCCATCAAGCATGTGAACTAATTTATTTCATGATTTGTCATGGAATTTTCATGTCTCATCATGTCACATATCTCAGAAAGTTGTGTTCCAAGTATTATTTATATTTGATTAAAATGTTTCGTTCGCAATTTATTTGCTTAACTTATTTTTATTGAAAAATTTTCGTTACAAAAGTAAAAATGTTAATAAACATTTAAAACAAGAACATTAAATATAATGCTTTTAGTCCAATTTAAAAGCAGTATAGAACTTCTTGAAACTTATTTTTTATTTATCTTATATTATTAACTAATAATAAAATAATTCTCTCTATAACTAATCAAAATGAGTAAAATAGAAATACTTTTTGATTTTAAACATCATTTTCTTTTCTTCGATTTTTGTTTTGTTTAGCATATCAATACTTTATTAAAATTATTTTTAGAATGAATTTATATCTCATTCCTTCTTTACTTGAATTCATTCATCGTATATTTCTCTGTGATATATTATTTTACACATTCATGTTTGTTTTTAGATTTTTGAATGCTTATTAATAAGTTTATAAAAATATTTAATTTATTTTTTCATTCGAATACATATTTCATTAAAATATTTTTATCAGCTTTAATAATATGATAGCATAATTGTGAGATATTGATGCATTTAAAAAATTTTAATAACTAAAAATAGCATTGAAGTTAATGAGTAATATAGTTTTTGAAAGTGTTAAAAGAAATTGAAACATAAATGTATTGTAAATATGATAAGATGAAGCAGAATTTCTTAAACTTTTATGTCAAAATTAAATTAACTTTTGTATCCTTTCAGTCGATATAAAAAAAAAAATCAAATGCAAAGTGTTTCAAATATTGAAGAATTCGAGACAAACATTTCGAATTAGAATAACGATTAGAATTTTTGAAACTTCGTTAAAAAATTTTAAGACATTAAACATGCAGCAAGAACTAGAAATTTACTTTTCATCTATGTTAATTAAAACACGACCTCAAATAAGCAATAATTAACTTTTTATCGGTATTATAACAATAATAGAAATTTGTTTAATCTAGCGCAACCGATTATGGGTGTTACCCGGTATGAATTTAAATTACGGTCTATTAGTCATCGATGTGATATAGGTTACCTCGACCTTTCCAGTAATTAGCAATATCCCATTAGATTTGAATATGCACTTTGCAAATAAGTAATTCAGGATTTTTGACCTTTCAATGGACTGCAATGTCTTGGGTATTTTGACAACTCAAAACAAGGGTTATTAATCTCGAAACCCTGGCGATATTTCTGGGAAATTTTTGAAAAGTAAAAAAAAATAAATCATAAAATAGAAAAAGTTCAGTGCAAAGTCTTACGAAGAACAGATTTAGCACCCAAGGTGCAATTTTTTAATAATAATTATTAAATTATTCAAATAGATATAAGAATTAAAGCAAACAATAAAATATCGAGAAATGGACAATAGTAAACTTTTTCGTTATTAAAAGTAGAGCAAACAACAAATTATTAAATTGAATATAGCTACTGCGGTCCAATAACAGAATGAAATAAATTGCAATAGTTTTAGTAATATCTTTTAGTTGTGTGATAATCAGTCATCAAGTATACCATGTCTCAAATTCACGCTCGTGTTCAAGATGAACAATAATCTCCACATCGCCATATTTTAATAAGAAAAATTTCTCTACAAATTTCAAATACCTGAAATATAACAAAACCTATTGTTATTCTGGACGTGGTAGTCTAGTGGTCATGGTCGCGGACTCGCGCCCTACGCTTTTCGTCGAGTCATGGGTTCAAACCTTGATGCCACTAAAGACCCACTGTAGGCCGGAGCTGGTGCACATTAGATTGGTCGGGACTCAAAGTCCTCCCGGGGCTTGATGTGGAAGTTATGAGAAGTAGGTGTCGGCTCAGGTGTTGTCCTCATCATTTGACCGAGGTTCAAAATTACGAGGACCGTTGCCAATAGCCCTCGTGTTGCTTGTAGTGCAACGTTGATAAAACCAACCAACCTTTTATCACTTATTTGCAGTCATATTTATCATTTTTCAAAATTTATAACAGATTTTAATCCATACATGTAACATAAGATATCCATACGGATAAAGAAACTCGTGAATTTCCTTTTTAGTGGTAAAATGGCTCAAGAAACTAAAAATTGATTTAATATTTAGTTCTGAAATACATTTCAGTATCTTTTCTAAATGATAAGCTGATGACAAAATAAGAATTAATATGGTTGATTAGAATTAACTTGTTTAAGCCGAGGGCTACTGGCAACGCATCTCGAAATTTTTGTTTGACGAGAACGACACATGAAATGACACCCAGCGCCCTCCATATCTACACCCCACAGAACACCATGACTGAGAACCCCGACAAATGTATAATGAATCAGCCTCGCTAATAAACAAGTATTCAGAACATTCTTGTAGAAAAATGCAATATTATGATAAATAATGTATTAAATGGATACATTTCAAAGGTTATAAAACCTTCGTTGCTTTACAGCAAACAATTAGTCAGCCTCTCTACACAATAATCATCAGAAGTAAGAGATGCGAATCCACCCTATCCCATTCATGCTACTAAAATTAAGTTTTAAATGTTTTGAAAGGTTTTAGTTTAATAAAAATTTTTTATATCATTAATGTCAAATTAGAGGCCTCTCAATGGCTATTGTTTACAATCAAAGTATTTTTGATTCAAATGAAGAGGAGAATGTATGAATTAATTCTCCCTAAAATCCTCCATACCTTAAGGGCCAATAGAATTTAAAGTGTTGTAGCCACAGTGTTCTTCATGACTGTCTTGAATTAAATCGGGATTCAACACCTTGATTGTCCATGAAACTTGCAATCTGTCACTTGGTGGCGAGGAGGATATATGAATAATTCATATATGGTGGGATATATGAATAATTCATATATGGTGGGATATATGAATAATTCATATTCATAATAATAGGAGAATTAATTCATATATATGGTGAGAGGAGGACATATGAATTAATTCTCCTTTAAACCTTCCATACCTCAAGGCCCAATAGAATTTACAGTGTTGTAGCCTCAGTATTCTTCATAGCTGTCTTGAGTAAAATCTGGGCTGAACGCCATGATTACCCGTGAAACTTACTATAGCCACTGGTTCGGAAGAAGCATTAGTAGTTGAAGTGTTTAGAATATGTGAGAATTTATTCTTAAGAATTCAAGTATTAAAAAAATTGCTTCAAGTGATTATCATTTTTCTTTCATTGAAATTCTATGATACAGAAATTGGAAAAAAATGACCACGAATCCACTCTCATAGGCTACAAATCCACTAAAATTAAGTTTGAAATGCCTTAAAAAAATTTGATTTTTTTTAAAATCATTAATGTCGCTTTAGAACTCCTTGAAGGACTACTGGTGGCGATCCAAGTCCTTTTTAGCCGGAGTTTCTCATTGATGGAGAGGATACTTGATTTAGTAGCTCGCTTTTAAAGCTTTCTGCCTTAAGGTCCAATAGAATTTAAAGTATTGCAGCCTTAATATTTATCATTATTTTCCCTAGTGATATCTGGACTTGACTCCATAATGTTCCATGAAACTTACGAGACCATTTTGGTCTAAGGAATATTTGTTGTTGTAATGATAAAGACACAGGAGAATTCATGTGTAAGAAATCAAGCATTTTTTAAAATTACTTCAAACGGTTATCATTTTTCTTTCATTGAAACTCTGCTCTTAAATCAAAATATAATTCGACAGCTACTCGTCAAGGATGTTGCTTTTCCCGCCTTTACATACCCACATGATTCGAACAAAACGGAAACTACGAATTTCCAGTAAAAGTAGTGACAGAATTGGTTGCTCCATATAAGAATTGATATTTTTCATAAATCAATCAGTGACAAAATACTTTGTTTTTAATTTCTTGATGAATTTAATACTATTTTTAGTACCACAAAAATGTCGAGCTCTTTTTTACAAACATTTACATGATGAACAAGTTCTGATCTATCATAACTTTTAAAAACAATTTTTTTTATTATAATATTTTTAATTATTTATTTTTCTGACTTTTTGACAATTCTTGAGAATGAATTATGAAATTTTAATAAATAGCGTTATAACAAACTTTATGCTATGAAATAAACAATATATATATATATATTCATAGCGTAGCGTTTAATGAATTTTTCAATGGTCTATTTGATTTTTAGCTCAAAATACCTTGAATTTTTGGATTAACACTGGAAGTAAAACCACATTTCAAAAGTTTTAAAGATATAAAAATTTTTTATTCCTCAACTACGTATAAAACTGCAATTCGATGGAATAATTTTTTATATCGCTTCAAAAAAAAGGCACACCTGTAATATTTTGCCAATCTATTATTAGTTATTTATTACTTTTTCGTAATCAGGTGAACTTATTTTATGGAACCCTGTATATCAACTTAATACGAGTTTTATAATTAACACCAATTAGCCATTTTTATCATTAATTAAATTCTTATTCGAGATTTTTTTCTTTTTTTTTGCTTTCACTTTCTGGAAACTATTTCTTTCCTTCTTTCTTGGCCTTCAAATGAGGCCGTGGCGAAATGTCTCAGATTACAGACATTTAATCCATACCGTAAGGAATTAGAAAGTGATTTCACAAAGAAGGAAAAAAAGAAACTGGGCGTGGTGTTAAAGTCAATCGAGCTTGTCTTTGACCTTTATTTTCAAAGGTTTTTCAAAAAGAAAACATTTTTAATTGTTGCAATGTATCACATTATAAAAAGTCCATCAGCGATTTTCTATCTAACAGTATTTTTTTTATAATGTTGTACTTCGTTCAGTTACGTATTGCTCGCAGAATATATAATGGCATTAAATTTGTAACAACTCCTACTTGTTTATAATCGATGATACAAAGGAGGTCTTCGTTAACAAGGTTTGAGGTTTGAGTTTATTAACAGTCGCTACAATACGAGGGGCTAGTGTCAGATGGACCTCGTATTTTAACATCAATCAGACAGAACTTTGTGATTGGCTACCTCTTTCCAAATTTTAATCACAACCAGCCGAGGTTCAATTTTCAGCCGACGTTTATAACTAACTCCGCTAAACGACGAGTCATTCGTGGCATTAGGACTCAAAGAACACACCACTCGACAGAGACAACATCGCGCCACGAACACAAACGACCCGACCACTTCGACTACCGGTCAATAATGAAAAGACTCAAATGTAATTATCAGTGACAAATACAAAAGTTACGTAAGGCAAATGATACAGGCTAATTGGATCGATAAATGAGCAAATCAAGAACCAACGATCCATGATTGTGGCCTACCATTCGGCGTATAAATTAGATTCGTTGATCATTGAGTGTTAAAGAATAACCTCGACCGCATAAGTTGTAACCGTTGTGGGTTTGAATTTATTAATAAATGCATGTAGTGAAATGTTTCCAGGTGTGGAACACTCTACGGTCAGTTACAAATGGCGGGGTGACTTTCTGAAGCTGTATTGTAGATGCAAGAACTAATGTTTGTTGCAGGTCCGTAAAGAAAAATTGGAAAGTTGATAATCCTTGATGTCACCTACTTTTGTACCATGCGGCCAAATTGTATTAAGAGTTTGAAATTAGGCTACGAATTTTAGGTTGTCTTACCTAATGTTCAGGTGGGTCCTAGACTTGGATAGTATTTGTAGAAAAACATCATTATCACAGAAAAGTGTAGTAAAACACACTATTTCATCTATCTATTGTGTCTCTTAGAGTTTTGAAATATTTATAAATAAAGTAAATTCTCCATATGTAAGATTAATAGAGACCAAAGAGTTGAACCGGATTGTGGAAATCCGGGCAACTTGAATGGAAAAGAACATCAGAAAGTAAGGCAATTTCTCATCTCTTAACACTAGTTACTATGTCAGTGTTTATAATGCTGAGTTAGCGTGGAAGAATTACAATAAAGATGCGATTTTAAATTATTAGTTATTTTTTCCTATTTATGACGATGCACCCAATCCATTTGTGGTTTAGTAATAAAAAAGGTTTTATTGATGTGAACAAATATCAAGGGTGTTTGCGAGAAAAGAATTTTCACCATCCTGTACAGGAGGAAAGCAAGTGGTGTCTGCTAACAGCTGTAATGATATAAAGAACGAGTTTTCTTACATCTCGTCATTTTATCGATTCTAGTTGGGCATGGCTTTTCCTGAGGCTGTACGTCCATTGATTGAAATGACGATGTGTGAAACTTCCTCGTCTTCTGCTTAAGCTCGTCTAATTGGTTCACCACTTGCTGCAAGGATTAAAAGTATCTCATCTCTATATGCCTCATAAATTCCTTGCCCATGAGTTTCAAAACACCCCTGTATGTCATGACTGATAATGAAACCATGGTAGAGATTGCTACAAACGGTTTTACAATTTTTTTCATGCTTAATATGCGTTTAACGTGCTTAATATAGATAAAAATTTAAGCGTTCTAGCTTGTCTTGATCTAAAAGTTGAGATTTATTACAGGTACTCAGGGAATTTCCCAGACAAATAACAAAATCTACATTGCATCAGAGATTATGCGACTGTTAGGTTTGTTATCTGATGATTATGAGAGAAGTCATTGTCAGAAATTCATATGATCTATAATAATATTTACTATAGAATAGA
>BMAW01095319.1:32292-49667 GCA_019974015.1 Nephila pilipes
TCTGATGTTATTTGAGAGAGAATATTGTCGAAATTCATAGATCTATAATAATGTTTACTATAGAATGAGCTTACTGATAACGATAGGAACTTGTAAAATTTTCATGCGCTTGAGTATATTATTTCAGTTCTTGATCATGTTAGAGTCCCTTCAATTCCGGGGTCCCTGTATATAGCATCCGCTGCACTCCCCAGATGGGCGGCCCTGCTTGTTAGAATATATATTTTTTGAAAAATAAACTTTCCAACTCTTATTTCATAAAACCTAACTCGGTATCGATGTCTTCCATCCAAAATAAGGGCTGATCTCGTGAAAGTATAGGTTCGAGTGAACGCAGTAAGAGAGATAATACCGGTAATAAACGAGTTTTTTAAAAGTGGGTTTCTTTCAAACTTCACACTTTGCGTAACATAATTTTTTATACCTAAAATTTTAAGAGCAAAAGAGAACATTAGGTCATATTGAATTTATTCAAAAATTAGTTTTAATAACTTATTTTATCATTGGATGCTTATTAAATTTATCATCTAAAATAAATACGAGCAAATTTTTATCTCCATTAAGCATTATGTTAAGCAATTAAGTTACATGTAATTAAAACTAAAGCAAACGATAAATCATTAAACGATGGATTTGGCAACCGTTTGGCGACTTGGTGGGAAACTCAGCGTAAAATGTAATTCCTTAAATAATTAGTTTTAATCAATTATTTCTTATTAATTATAGTTAAATATTCGTATTGTCATCCAAAACAATCGTGTATGGAAAATTTCAGCTCAATCGAGAGATTTAAATTTTTTTTAAAAAAAGCATTTAAAGTTTTGACCCAGACAAAACTACCATGTGAATTGAAGAAAACCTATTAATAAATAGCCTTTTATATAACACATAATTTTTCGACTCATTTCTTTTCTCTTAAAAACCTTTAAATAAAATATAAACCAAGATGGCGTTGCTATTTTTTCATTATTCTTCCAATAGGTCAGTGAAACCAGTCGAGATTAGAAATGAAATACCGTGTGTATTATTTACATTTGCTTTTGTTTGCCTCATGTATAAATATAAATCTTTATCGGATGCTGACCTTGCGCAGTTTCACGAACAAAATGTTTCTTGAACTCTCAGCGATTGTTTTCTTCCTTGTTTGGTCTACTACCCTATTTCCTTCGAAACTACTCAACCGAATTTATAACAATTTTCAAGTTCAATGGAACTTCAACGGAATGTCTTCACAAAGCACGGGGATCAAGGTAAATCGAAACAAAAATTTCAGAATAAGGGTGCTGAGCTAAAAACCTGCTTCCAAATAAAAGACTCGGAAGACATTGATCTTTCTTTGTTACCAAAACAATTATTTAACGCTCTAAAATTTGAAGTTTATTCTTAAATAAGATATTTTTAATTTCTTCCTCAAAACTTTATATATATTAATATCTTAGTCAAGTTCTGCAGCAAGTTACTGATGACGAATCTTGTGATTTTGAATAATACCTGAGAAAAGATGTCCCATTCATTTACATTTTTACCTCTCCTAAAGAGGAGTTAAGTATTAATTTTACAAACAATGATCTCCATTTTTCCGCACTATGAACTCAGAATTCAAACCTTAGAACCAATGGCTATGAATCTCGAAAGAGTATCTTAGACCTTTCATTTTCTTCTTAGTGTTCCATAATAGATGACTAACCTCGATAAATCGAGTTGGATTTCAAAAGTCCGATATGGTGAGGTATGGGCATTTTAATTGGAAAATGTACTAAATTAGGTGCAATTTCTCATCCCTAATCCTTATTCGAAATAGAGAATTTGATTGTTTTATCAAAGCCCACTAGAAACACAACCCGACGACTATAGACGATAGACCATTTAATTTTGAGCCACGATATCAAGTGACGAGGGCAATACCTAATTTTAGATACGACTTACCTAACTTCTACAAAACGCCAACATCAGGATATTGAAACCAGACAATTTTAATGCATAATCACACCAGATATACGACTGATTTTGGAAAAGCGATATCTGAGTTTGTAACCCTGTCGGTTACGAATCCGTTACTTTGCCAACCTGGTTATTGAAGCCTTTCGAAGTGACGAGGCCTGTCACGAAAAGTCTAACACGTAGCTCCAGAGATTTTCAACTCCCCCTCCCCCCTGTTCCTTGGGCCTCTTTACCATGGACTCCTTTTCAGACGCGCTGTTCCTTTCTCGGATCACCCGTTGTATTGATTATTAAAGTAAGGTAACTCTTTGTATGACACCATTTGGTTCCAAGGACCGAATGTACGCCATTTGACTTATCTTAGAGGGTGTTGTTGCCTATAACTTATGTATTACGTATGTATTTCATTCCGAAAAATATTGGAATGAAATACATACGTAATAGATTTATAGCATTTAAATCCAAAAGTAACAGATTTATGGAAGTTCATTCAAAAGTAATACATTAGAGGAATGTATTCTAAAAGTAATAAGGATTTAGAATACGAGTATAAACCAAACCAACAGGGTAGTTGAATATATTCCAATAATAGAGTAATAAAATATTTCTTAAAAAGTAATATGATATAGGATCATATATATATATGGCACAAGTACATTAGTACAGATAGTACACTTTATAAGCATAAAACACTTTAAGAGTATCCACTCTAGAGAAAGAAAAATAATCGAGGAAGAAATAATCAAAAATCAAATTAATATTTACGCAAATCAAACAAAATTTTACATAAATAATCAAACAATCTAAAACTTAAAAACGTAAAACCCAAAAATTCAAAACAACCATTAAAAAATGAACAATTTAAAACAAAGCAAAGTGATAGAAAAGTCAAAATTTAGAAAATTGGAAATAATATAATTAATACCGCTCCGAACTCTGGAATGGAATAATGTGTGTTTATACCAGTAATTACAGGTCTAACCATCACAGTTCAATGAATTATATTTATGAAAAGATAGTAACAAACCAAAAATCAGAAATTTAATCATCGAATATATATATATATATATATATATATATAAATTAACTGCAGAAAAAAGAAAATGAACTGTAACATGTGTAAATTCTGAATCTGGTTAATGACAGATTTGCAGGTTTTAACTATTTTTACAGTCTCTCTCCCCTCCAGAAAATCCAAATCCAAAATCAATAGTTTTCTAACTTGTGAATTTTAAACTAAATGAGGTGATAAAAGAAAGTAGATGAAAAATTAAGTCAAAACAATCTTTCGAAAGAATACTTAAGACAAAATAGTACAAGTGACGCTCAAATATTTTTTCTTCAATTCATTAGGACATATTTTATTCATAGGTTCGATTCAAAATTGTTTTTACAGGCGTTATGAATACATTCATTAGTCCTTAGCTAAAATATACTTGCTAAAGCTAGATATATACAAAAATCGTCTTTGAGAAGAAACGATTTGTTTGTTTGTTTTTGTTTTTGCATAGTCATTTTGATACATTATGAAAAGTCATGAGAATCTTAGATGTCTAGAAAAGACGGTTAAATCAAATCAAATAACTTTTACATATTCACAAAGATTTATTACCGGTATAAGCGTAATGCAATCTTTACATCTATGGCATATATTCTCTCAAATCAAGGACAAAATTATTTTCCATATGATTTTCTAAACATTTTGTAATGCAGTTATAATCAAAATTTCTCTCAAAGATAATCGAAATTTCCCAAAGGTTAAGAAAACATTAATTATTTTATTCAAAAGAAATGGGAAAAAAAGTATTGGAATTTTTTTTTTTTGATTCGCTCTTTTTACACGCGGATAACTTCAAGGTATTTAGCTTAGGTTTTATATTCAGATATCTCGTTTCGTTCGAATTACCGGCAAAGAATGTGTGTTATCACCTTTTATGAATAAATGTTTTTTTAATCAGTTTTTTTAAGATTTCGCAAAGAGTTCTTAATGCCGTGGTCAATATGTGTAATAACAAAGGAATCTCTATTCCTAATTTTCTTTCGAATAACTTGTTATTCTGCTTTTTTTCCCATTCAATTTCATTATTATTTATAAGTTAATTGCTTACTTTTTTCGTAACTTTTGCACCATTTTTATAAGAACCAAGATAACAATATATAACTCGTCTTGCATTAAAAATCGTTTGCTTTATGTTTGAGGTTGGGTTTCGTCTGTCGAAGATATAAATAACTTTTTTTTATCATGGAATAATCATTATAATAGATAACAAATTACAGTGAATTTAATAACTAAAAAGCTGGCTTTGAAACCAGGTCAGTTTTACATTTTATTGATTAATGGAACACTAAAGCTGAAGTGATGTATTATCATAAATCGTATTAATCTTTTCTTATTACACTACATAATTATGAGACAAAAAGTTTTAAAATACTGAATAGACACACGATGCGATTAAAGTTAAGAAAATACTTTTTCCATTCTTATTTACAAAATCAACGAATACTTGTGATTACATGAATTTATTTAGCATTTATGAATAAATATTCACGAAACAGGAAATCAGAATTTTGTCGTTATATATTGGAATAGAATTGTGGTTTGTTTGGTTTTGAATCCTTTATATGAAAATATTTTTTCCATTGTTAATATTTCTAAAATATCGATCGATTAATTCATTCACAGTATGGAGATGTTTAGATTTCAAATCTGTGCTAACTTTAGTAGTTCGTATATGGGAATGTAAGTTATTTCACGTTGAATAGGGATACATATTAAAACACTATGTATAGAAATATAGTGATAAAATATTAAGCCAATCAAATCTGATAAATTATAACTTTTGGATCCATATTCCAAATGATTGAGAATTCAGAATTTACTTTATAATTTTTTAATGAATTAATTAATTCGAATGAAAAAAACTTCTTTGACTTCTTTACTGGAAGAAGTAAATGGGTCGAAAATTAATTTATTCGTCAAGTTTCACTTTCATTATTTTCAAAATTCATTAGATTTTCTTATTAACTTAACAAGAAACCTATTACTAAAAGTACCACAGATTTTATGAGGCTTCGATAAGTGAACTTTTAAGCTGTATTTCTTAAATTTTTTACTGTGAAGATAAAATAAAAAAAAGAATACAGTTTGATTTCAGTTGCTGGGCCCATCTTCAACAGGGGAGTTCAAATGTAGAAGGGAAAGCCAACAGAATGCATTCTACATGTACATAAATAAAATTTATTAAATATAAAACCGAACAGATTTACTTTTTGGTGTTCACTGATATATCTTTTCTAATATTTCGTCACACACTATACACATTTATCTTTGCAGTTTCAGAGTAATTGTCGTTTATTACATAAAACAGACATGTGTGCCTTCTAGGCTGCATTGCATCATTTTTACTTTGTCAGAACGAGAGGTCGCTTGATGCATGTGGCGATGATCGTCATTTCCACAGTCACGTGTCAAGCTCCTGTCCATCGGCCATTTTGATTTTCATCAGCTTAATGTTAATCACATGGAATTCTCAGATCAAGGCGATTCGATCTATTTGAATGCAATAAAGTGCATCTGAAAGAGCAAAAAAAGAATGCATGCTTCTGCGGAATTACTTTTTTCCTTCGATTTTTAAAAATATTTTTAAAGATTAGAAAAACTCACAAACGAATCATTAAAATAAGAACAAAAATATTTTTAAAAACCGGAGAAAAAAAGTAATTCCACAGAAGCATGCATTATTTTTATTTTTTGCTCTTTCAGATGCACTTTATTACATTCAAAAAGATCAAATAGTAAAGATTTGAGAATTACAGTCGAAATTCCATAGGATTAACATTACGTCCACGAAATCAAAATGGCGGGTAGACGGGATAACATATTTGGTCACATATTTTTTTTATTTTTCATGATGGTTCTGCTTTAAAATACTATGTTATTTTTGTAATCAATATAAAGTTCCAAATTTTTTTTATGGTTGCTTGTATAGTACTTTTGATAATTCTGCACATGGAATAAAGATTTAGATAAATAGTTTATAAATCCACAACTTAAGATATAGCTGTTATTTTATTATTTGTTTTCGTAATGCCTGATAGAAAAAAAAAAAAAACTGTACAACTACGAATGAAGCTAGTGAAATTGTACCAATGCACTAAATTAGAAGAAACACATTTAAGAAACTAAAAGAAGAAGTCGAAAATTTTAAATAATTGTTTGCATGAAAATGAAGAGTGTTATTTGTAGGAAAAACATATTTTAATGCGTTCAAAATATAGTGAAAACAAATTATATATATACTGTAACTGAGCTGAAAATGCCTTATTAATAAGCCTGTCTTCTTGATTTATGGTTGAAATAAATGATACTTTCAGTTATATAGAATCCATTTTACAAGACAGTAGTATTTCTCATTGTTTTTTCCCTTCAATTCTTTCCTTAAGAGGTTTTGGATTTGTTGTCAATAATCTCCTTTGAACAATTTCAGTATAACTTAATACATATAAATGAAGTAAACTTGGCATAATAATACTGTTTTTAGTGTTAGTATTATAGAGATTATATTCAGCTTTGCATACATCTAAAATATATTTCCCTCCTCTATAAAGCGATCACTTGAAATACAAAGCTCGTGTAATTAATCAGGAAAAATACTTTAAAAATAAGAGTCTTAAGTTAAAAGGAGCTTTATTTTTATTCTGTCACTTTCTTATTAATGAATTGAAATCAATAGAACAGTCACTTTTTCCCATTTTCAGTTAGAAAACGAATTCTTTCCGCATTTCTAAAACTATATTTATTTGTTTTTTGGATTTTATGGATAAAGATCCAGCACGAATACACTTAACTATATTTAAAGCCTTTTTGTGAATTGAAGTCTTAAGGAAAATAAATTCATTCATTCGTTTAATTAAATAGCTTATATTTTCCTTAGTGTGTTTTCAGGAATCCCTGAAATGTATTAAAAAAAGAATAACACAATTTTTAACAAACAAGTAAATACAGTTTGTGTTATTTTTCCTTATTGATATAATATTTTTCAAGCGAAAGAGATAATTTTGCTTCAAATCCAATTGCGCAGTAGGATTTTTCCATTAATGACACATAGCTTATTTTCTAAATCTTTTTAGCGTTATATAATGAATTTGTTATGAAAAATATAATATTATAACCATCAATAAAGCTTAATAAAATTAAAATCTATGAGTTTTACAAGAAAGTAGAATGAATCTATGAGTTTTAAAAGAGACAACAAAAAAGTAGTTCAATCTTTTCACAGACTGTCTTCGAAGAAGAACAATTAACCAGCTTGCAGAGCCTTTTCCAAATATATGATCCACTTCTCAATGGAAACGAAAAAGTAACGCAACAGTACCAGCAAAATAAAAATAAAAACTACATTTTCTCTGCCTGAATTTCTCTTTTCACAATTCCAGACAGTTGTATAACAATCCATTAAAAAACCCCGAAAAAACAAAAGGACCAGCAAAAGGAAGTTCATTCTTGAAAAATCGGCCTCGATAGTATATGTGACCCACTTTCTCGCCACCTGTTTGACCAGTTAACAGGTAATCTCTCTCGAGACCTTATATCATTGTTGTACGTGTAAGGACCTCAGGCTATGATGTGATGAGGACTTAAACGTGAGTTTTTACTTTTCTTTATGAGTCAGGTGGAAATGACACGTTGGAAGGGAAAAGTGGAGTGGAGTACCTTTTAAATGGAAATGAAGGGCTCTTGATCACAGTTTTTGAATTTCATTTCTTTTCTTGAGAAAAGAGGAAATGAGTACTTTACCATTTCGCCGGCGCAGATCTCGCCAAGAAGACTATTGGCGATAACACAAAGCATACACGTACAAAATGTTCATGCGCCGTTGAATTTTGTCTCCGAAACATAATTTCATTTCATGCTAATTATCACAAGAAGCAATTTCAAGGCAAAACGCCTTCCACTTGAGAGAATCTGACAGATTTCCCAATCCAAAAAAAAATCTGGGAAAATCCAAATTTTCATGGGTTTTTCATCCATTTTGGATGTATTAAGAAAAAGACGTAACTATTAAGAAATGTGCGCGACTTGTTTTGAAAATTTGGCGGTAAAAAGGTAACCAGCATAGATATTCAGCTTGGCGTCGGTTGTATTATTTTTGGCGACTTTATCACTTGCGCAGGCGAAATGGAAAAGTACCACGAAATCTATTTCTAAGGAAGAACGAAATAGCAATAGTTTAATTCTACAATTATAAAAATTTATAGTGCATTATAAATTAACGATTTAAGCAGAAATTTTTTTTAGAATGTATAGGTTGAACATGGTTCACGAAATTTATTCGTTCCGAGACTCAGTTCATAAACCCAAACGTTTGCGAATGGAAGCAATTTTCATCATTTTAATCAAAGCCGATAGAATTAGTCCTCATGATTGAGTAATTTCTTTCTTTCCTTTTTTAAGGTTTTATTTAAAAAGGAACATAGATAATGAAAGAAAACAAACTTTACTACGCACTTAAAGATAAAAGCGTGATAATTACCATTTATCAGCTGTTAACAAGAAAGATAACTTTCATTCTTCCTAAAAAATGATTTTTCTCTCCTCTTTCCTGATTTGCAGTACTGACTTCTCTAATTACATACATTAAGAAGTCTTAAAACTATGCATTTGAAAAATCATAAAAAATATCTGTAAAGTAAAAAAAAAGTAATTATGCAGAAACATTTCCTTTTTCTAATTCTTTCGAATTGATTTGATTCCAAGAAAATAAAAGGAATAACCATGTTACTCCCGCGTAGAATTTCTTTCATCTTCCAATATTTAGCTTGATCACAAAAAACACAATCAACAGAAATGACAGTTGAACCCAATTATAATGCTAATAATTATTTTTATTCACTTTCTTGAATATTAAAGCTGTCTTCGAGTAATATTAAAGAATAAGATCCAAAACTGGAACTCTTATCCCGATTAAAAGCTCTCGAACATTAATTTTGTTTGCTGACTTCGCCATCTGTTAGAGAGCAACGTATTTTATAATGTTACTAATCTGTATCTGAATCAATTCCTATTATTTGGTGTGAAATGTGTTCACTGCTTCTTTTCTTATTCTATAATGTTGAACGGGTTTTGGATTTTCCATCTTCAAATGAAAACATGGTGCGTTTTTGGAATGTTCCTAAATTTTAAGAATACTGTATCATAGAAGGATGTATGTGTAACGTAGCGATGACACAAAATTTCTTGAAAATTGGAGAAGTTTTCTATCTGGAAATTTGTTTCAAGTTTTGATATGGTTCTTTGACTTAGGGGAAGACAGCCTTAAAGATCAATAGCTAAACATTGTATTCCTTGTAGTTTCATTGCCTAAACGAGTCTGAACTAAGCGAATTTTGCTTATCTGATTGGACCGGATGTGTTCGAGTCCTTAACCATCATAGTTGAGGGTTCGAATCATTAACATTTTTTCCTATCTGTTCCGGGATCCTCTTATAATTTCTAGAATTACTAAAGTCTGGTTCCAGAGTCTCACTTAGGCTCAATCTCTCTAGTTCTACTAGGAGTATCTTTGACCGATCTTTATGTCTTGAAACTTTTAACCGAGGTCAATTTCATAAGCCTTCCTAAATGTTCATATGCCATAAGTGTGAGAACAAGAAAACCTTTATTTGCATAACAACATAGCCTATTTTCCCCACATTGCTCAGTTATGTGTTTTATATGACAAAAATCTTCAGTTTTTTTTATTTTCAGATCACGAAAACGAAACAAAAAATTTATTTCCGCTGGAGTTATTTATATTTGGAACTAGCTGATACCCGCCCGCTTTGCTGGGCAGACGATAATATTATATTTTGGAACCTATACGTAAAATATCAAGAAATTTTTCAATTTAATTATAATCTGAATTTAAAAATTTTAGAAATTGATTGTCTGTAATAATGGTTATCCATGACTTTCAAACATATGAGAAAAGTATTTAAGTGTTAATAATTCATCAATGAAAATGTAATTTAGTCCGTAAATCTGTCGTTGAACAGAATTCCGCATCACCGATGAGGTAGTGTGTAGTGCGATGTGTTCCCATTATTCTACATGGCGGATCCCCAGTAGGCCAAAACCATGTAAAAATTGCCAACATAAAAATAAAAATACATTTTTATATATATATTTTTATTTTTTAAACCTGTTGAAACAATTTTTTTGTGTATTACATTTCTATTGTCTTTATTTTGAATGCATGGCAATTTTTGAGGTGACAACTACATTTTTATTTTTTATTATATCAATTTATTTATCTTAATTATTACATTCATTATTATTTTATCTTATTCTTATTTTAGAAATAGTTAAATATTAGAAAAATATGAAATAATATGCCTACATTTCCAAAACATCTCTGTAGACAACATTCTTCGTTCGTTTTTCTGGTTGAAGGTTGATTAGATTTTCACGTGAACTAACTCTTGAACATGCCATATAAAATTGACCATGTGAAAAACAGACACTTTGTAAATCTACACCAGCTAATTTTAAACTCTGCCCTTGTGCTTTATTGATAGACATCGCAAAGCAAAGTCTAACTGGAAACTGCAAACGCTTAAATTCAAAATGATAATCTGATGGAATTAATGGTATTCTTGGAATTATATTTTCACCCTCATACTTTCCTGTAAAAATAGTCGCTTCTATAACGTTTCTTTTTAGAGATTTCATTTTGAGTCTGGTGCTGTTACATAATTTAGGAGGATTTAAATTACGCAACAACATTATTGACGTACCAATCTTTAGGTAGCCTAGTGGGCAAGGTTTCGGATTCGTGGCCGGCGGTTTTCGCTCAGTCGCGGGTTCGATCCTTGGCCGCCAAAGACCCACCGTGTAGCCGGGGTGGATGCACGTTAAATCTGTCGGGGCCCAAAGTCCTCCCGTTGGTGTGGTGTGGATGTTAGGAGAGGGGGGTACCAGCTCAGTTGTCGTCCTCGTCACTTGACCGTGGTTCAAAATAATTATAGAAAGAAAATATTCTGAAAGCTGATCCTTATGGTTAAGAAGACTATTCAAAGGTTCAGGGTAAGATCTAATAGCAGGAATTTGGACTTGATCACCGCTGCAGCACATTCCTGGAGGTTCTTCTATCCATTTTAAAGCATGGCACTACAAACAGGACAAACGTTTTCTGATATTTTTTATCTGCGATTTTATCATTTAAATAGTCAATATCTGTTATATATATTTAAAACCAAAGCTTTAGAAGTCCAAGGCACTAATTTAACTTTTGATCTTTTTTCATTGCATTTAATTACAGCTGCCTGATTCATAGGGGGGTTATTAGAAAAGTATTTTCGTATTGCTGCTCTATGTACTTCAGGATGGCTTTTAGTATATTTTGAAGCAACTTCTCTATGTATTTCAAGATGACTTTGAGTATACTTTCAACAGCGTGTCTTACTTGTTCATATCTAATTGAATTTGTGAATATTTTTCCTCTTTTTTTTACCTTTATTTAATTGAAGAGATATTATATCATTAATAATCTATTCACTTGAACTTGATAAATTAATGTTAGATATTGATTGAGTCTTTGAAAGTAGCATAGATACATTTTCTTGAGGATGAAACACTAAAGATGACACATTTTCTTCATTTTGTTTCACATTATCATCACCAAGATTAACTTTACTTTTATTTGTTAATCCAACTATTTCAATATAAACATCAAAATGTCCACTATTATAGTTTCCCGTAAAACGTAATTTTTTTTTTCTTCTCTGAATTGTTTCACCAACAGAAGCTATAAGGCAGACGCCTTGATACACTTCGAACTGATAGGGAAATAGCTCTGCCACCGCCATAATTTCGCAAATAGATCCATACGTGTTTGGTTTACACCTTTCGGTAAAATATAAATCGTTAGTATTATAAGGAGCGCCAGGTAGCATTTGAGTGTAGCATTTAAACCGATACCAGTTGTTAAACATGTGAGAAACGATAATATTTCTCATTTTATACGCCATCGATATGTCACCGAACACCAGCAAAGACAGAGACGAAAATAAACTTGTTCCGTAGCCAAGAATTTTAAAAACTTAGAAAGGAGTAGGTATTCTATCTATCCAAATATATTCAACATCCATTATTAAAAACTATAACTGAAAAGTAAATAAGAAAAATCAATTTGTATTAACCTACAATGAAATACTTTTCAAGTTAAAAAATATAATCAATTTCTTAAAATCAAATTATTTAAAAATTCAACAAAAAATACTTACAAAAAGATAAAGTATAGTAAAAAAATTTAGCAAGAAATCACCCGTATTACGTTATCCTTTTTACATAGGGATAACTCTTACGCTAGCAGCATATCTAAAACCGCATTTGAATAGACAGAATAGCTCTTAAAAAATCATATCATTAAAAATAATTCTGTATTCTGAAAACGATAAAATATCCAGCCATTTTAAAAAAACAAAAACGTTTATTTCCTAGAAACCATAAACTAAAAATTGCCAAAATACAAAAACAAAACATTTGCAAAATGCTTACATTAGGTTACAGTTAATGCGTACATCGCAATAAATATTTTGACAGCTACTTATTTTTTTGTTATGAATGATATGAATAACATACCGTTATTATTCATTTGTTAAAAGCCAACTTCAATATCTTCGTAAGATTGCGTTTAGATTTACAAATGTAATTTATCAATCATTATTAATAATAAAATACTTTTCTCATAAATTTAAAACTTACATCTAGGTTCCACAACAATAAAAAATTATTTTTTGCTGAGCAAAGCGGGCGGAAGTCAGCTGGGGTTACCATAGTATAGCTTTTTAAAATTCACAATGCAAGGTCATTGAAATGCTTCGACTTGGCGGTGGAAGATATTTGGTGATAAATCCATCCTCCATCAGCGCATCAATATTAAATTATTTGGTATTTTCCATTTCGCGCGCGCAAATCTCGCCAAGTAAACTGAATTGGTAGCAATACACAGTATACATATAAAAAAAATATATTCCGTTTGGCGTCGGTCATATCATTTTTAGCGATAAAGTCGCCAAAAATGACATAACCAATGGATAAGAAAAGATTAACGGATGAAAATTACATTTAGGATTAGAATTCCGTAAAATCCGTTCTTAGTGAGCGTCTACATCGCAAAATGAGTAACTGTACCAAATTTCAAGTCAATCGGTTGTATAGTTTTAGAGATATCGTGATGAGTCAGTCAGTGGTATTTCGCTTTTATATATATAGATTGTACTTGCTGACTTCAGACCCACCCTGTTCACAATAAGGAACATTATTATACAAAGTTATTTATTGTTCATTATATGGCATTTATTATTCAAAGTGTTTATATCCATTTGTAAATTCTTAAGTTTTAGAGCTACTGATGCAAATCAGACGAAGATACTAATGTGCATTCTTCCGAGCAATCTCTTTTTTTTTTATCGGTCAAGAAACTTTAAATATGAATAACAACCCAACATAAATTTGTGATAAATTGAAACTGATAAGAAAATAATATTATCCTTTTAAGTCATGACTAATTTTTAAAGCTGTTTCAAACCTTTGAATGACCTGAAATCTATAATTCATGGGTTCTTTATAAATGAGTAAATCGTTATTCTAAATATAAATTGTTTCTGAAATGTAAATTTCCAAAATTGTATTCATTTCTTTGTATGCTATGTTTGTAATTTTCATATACGGGTGCGTTGTACGTGCACAATTTTGATCTTTTTGTTTTTTTTTTCTTTTGAGTTCTTAATAACCTTTTTGTCTTAGTTATTTTAGCTTTCCGCTTTCAAAAATTTATTCTAGTATCTTGTGTGTTTTTCTATTTTAATTTGGTTTTTCAATTTAGTTTTCAGATACTTTTCCATTTGTATTTTTTGTTTTATAACCATTTTCAATAATATATTATTTTGATGGGGTCAGTAATTCTAGAATAACCTAACAAAACAGTCTAAAGATTGTTACAACTTCAAATATAATGTTTTAAATTTTTCTATTTCTTTCAAAAAAATTTTGGTTTTATGAATTTTTTTCAAAACACACATTCTATTATAAGTCTGATTTTTGGCATTTTTTTAAAAATCTCCTTCCTTTTGAATTTAATTTCCCCCTTTTCACTTCTCAGGCTCCAGCATCTATTCTTTTACTTCTACTAAATTGATAGAATTAATTGTTTTAAATGATTCCATGTAACCGACCATTTCATTACATGGCCTAGGACGTGATAATGGGGAATGAACAAGTTATGAAAGCATCTACTCTTTAATTCGGTTTTAAAGGTATATCGATCCGCTTGTATTAACTAAATACTACAAACGACGAAATATGTGAAAAGTATTGTAATACAAATATGGTATTTGTTCTTTTTGGAGTGAATTAGATGTGATAATTGCGCTTAAAATATGGGCCATATACATGGTAGCCTACTGGTACAGATAAGCTTCATAGCCATTGAAAGACTGTCTGATTAAACAAGTAAAGTTAATTACAATTCCAACGGAGACTTATCGCGCGGTATAATGGTTTTCTGCACCATAAGCTCAAATGGGCATCAAAGTCTTAATTTTTTGGTGAGGTAATGGCCGAAATAGCCTAGTGGTCATAGTCGCGGACTCGCGGCAGACGGTTTTCGTCGAGTCGCGGGTTCGAACCTTGATGCCACTAAAGACCCACCATGTAGCCGGAGCTGATACACGTTAAATCTCTAGGGGCCCAAAGTCTTCCCGTTGGTGTGATGTAGAAGTTAGGAGAGGGAGGTGTCAGCTGAGGTGTCGTCCTCGTCACTTGACCGAGGTTCAAAATCACGAGGTCCGTCACCAATAGCCATCGTGTTGCATCTTGTGCAATAAAACCAACCAATCTTGTTGAGGTATCAGCTTAAGAGTTATCATGGGTGGTTCCAACTTATGCTGTCAGTCGCCAATCTTCTTTTGTAAGCCTATAGAGACTCTGATTCAAACCATATCAACCTTACCTAAAACATTATATAAAAATAAATTAAAATTACCTGTATTAGAAATAAATACAATAAGTTCATTTCCAATTTTTTCTAATATCATCATTAATTTTTTTTTAATTTTGAGAGATTTTCTTCCTAGTTCTCTTTACGTAATTTAATGCGTTCGCCGAAAAAGATTAACTAACATTATTGAGGACAATACATTAAGCATTTGAAATATACTGTTCTGCGAAAGAAAATATTCCTTAACCTATAAAGAGGTGATAACACAAAAAGAACTTTA
Organism: Nephila pilipes; assembly: GCA_019974015.1. Taxonomy (NCBI): domain Eukaryota; kingdom Metazoa; phylum Arthropoda; class Arachnida; order Araneae; family Nephilidae; genus Nephila; species Nephila pilipes. The sequence goes on from BMAW01095319.1 coordinate 47,494, forward strand.
CGGAGATCTTATCACGAGAAAAATATTAGACTGTTTCAAGTTTCAAAATGGGTGCAATGTATTCAAAACAAAGAAATGTAAATGTGATAGCCAGGTAATTTATGTATCACGCCAGACATGATATGCACTTAGTTACTGATACTGCTATTTATCTTTTAGGATTTCATAGTATTTATGTTTCTTTTACGTCAATGGAAACACTTAATAAGATATATGAGCACTAATATATAGGACATAGACTGAGACGACAACCCAAACCGCTTTTAAATAAAATAGAGAAAAATATATTGGATTGAACGTTTATAATGTTTCTATTGATTATGTTATAGTAATTGGATGGGTATCTATATATATAGTTAGTTTTTATTGATAGAGATCTTGAACTGCTATTCTATGCACACGTTCAACGGATTAATACCAAGCAAGTATTCAAAGTTATATTCAAAGTTATTTTAAGCATATTTATATTACAGATATATTAATTTTTGAAAAATACTTTGAGCATTAGTTATTTTAAGCAGTTATTTGAAATTTTATGGGTAGTAATTTCTCAGAAAAAAATGTAGTATACGCCTAGAATAGGGCAATTTTTTAGAGGTGGGGAACTTGAGATTGGAACCATTTTCTTAAGGGTTTTCGGAAATAAGATATGCTGAATCCCCATAAAATTACAAAAATTGCTAAACTTAGCATTAAAAAAAAAACGAATGCGGAGTCCGGACGCATACTGCATTTAAGCAATTACTTGCAGAAAAAAAAGTGCTAATAAATTAATTAAATTATTCTTTAATTCGAAATCTTAAAAATGCTTTTATGCCTTGGTGAAATGTAACTCATATAAAACATATGTCTACTGTATTTTATGTAGGATCAGTCATTGTGGGTTTCATTAATCAAATTGATAGTTTCTTCAGTAACATATACACTAACTATATTTACAGTGTTTCGAAATTCTTCTCTACTTATTTTTAGATTCTTTGCTCGAGGATTTTCCTCAGTAAAATTGGACACTCATAAAACTGTTCATAGGAAACAATTTTTATAGATAAAATATTAAAACAAATACAATACTGAACATTAATATGTCAACAAAAAAAAAATAACAGTTTTTACAGATACTTGATTTCGCGGGGACATACCAATATTTCGCTTTCAGATGATTTATTTTGAAGTCTTATAACAAAAGAGAAAAATAAACAAACATTAACTTAGCCAAAGGAAAATATTTTTAACAATTTGATTGTCGTTGATATGATTTAAAAATCAATTCAGAAAAAAAAAATGTTTCAAGTCACCTCCAACTTCAGTAACTTTGAGAAATTGAGAGTAACACTCTGCAAGGTTTTTCTAAAATATTCACAATTCCTCAAATTTCTCAAAAAATTGAGCGATGTCTTAAGATTTGAGGCTATTTTGCGTTTTATTCAAAGTCATGAAAAGAAATATAAAATGGATTTAACATTACTTTGAATATAAATTTATTTTACATTTTTTTTAAAGTTTTACATTTTCCTTTGAAATTAAGCACTATTAGAAAAATGTTGAACAATGCTTCCATCTTTTTCTAAGAAGTAAAATATATTTAAATTACAAATTCTATGTATTTTTTAACCTTGATAAATTATGCATATCAAAGTCGAAAAATGCACGATAATCATCACTTGAAAAAATGACACACACAGATATATATATTTAAAACGTCGTTTTCACAAATTGTTCTGTTCACAAATTCCTATTGACCTTCATAACATGAAAATGCCTTTGTCACATATTCATTGAGGGTGTATTTCATACCTCAATTTAAAGTAGATTTTCCTTTTTTTGTGTGATTTAAATTTCGAAGGGGGAAGTGAAGTAATACATGAAGGCTTTAAAATCAATTCTGAAAGTAAAATAAGCCTTGAACGATGGTCAAGGAAATGTTTCAAGGATGTAATGATACCTGTAGAATGAAAAAAATAAATCACTATTTCTGATCTCAACACATCTATTAAAAAGTACCGCTATATCAAGTAGCATTTTCAGTTCTCCCTGAATTCAACCTTGCAATGGAAATTTCTGGCAAATAACCTTGAAATTAATTAGAAGTCTAGTCAAGGGAAAAGGTTACTTTTAATTTATTTATGAATATCATCGCGTTTTAAACTATGTTGAGAAATAATTTTTTCATGCAA
>BMAW01095319.1:49767-76185 GCA_019974015.1 Nephila pilipes
ATATATATATATATATATATATATATATATATATATATTATTAGTCTCATAATCTAAAATACTATATTGTAAGAACAAAAAATTATTTAATTAATAAAGTTAGGTAGGAAAATAATTTTAAGACGCCATACAATTAAGAACAGTTTTAAGAAATAGTTTTAATATCGAGGAAAATTCTTTTTTGCATTAGAAAATAGTTTTTATTGTTCTAACAAAAAAAAAAAAAAGATAAAGGACGTATTAGTAGTTCATAAATGAGAAATGAAATTATCCAAATTAAAAACACACAGTTGCTGAAATTTAGATTTAATTTCTGTTTATGATTATTTCAACAGTTTAATTTTTCAGTATTCTTTTTATTTCTCCTACATATATATATAAAGGCTTTATAAATCTTTATTTACTTTTTGATTCGTTGATTGCTTATTAACGTCACACTGAGAAGCTACTCGAGGCTGTTGGAGACATACTCGGTCAAGATTCAAGGTTGACACTTGAGCTGGCAACTTCCTTTCCTAACTTTAACACCACGCCAACCTGAGAACTTTGAGCCCCGACAGATTTAACCTGCGTCAGCCATGGCTGATGGGTCTTTAGTGGCATCAAAGCTGAAACCTACGATTCGATGAAAACCATGCTGGGCGGGAGCTCGCGATCATAACCACTAAGCTACCATGTTCACCGTTATTTATTGTGAAGTAGAATAATTTCATTATTTTTGCAATTCTACTCATGCTTAATTTCCACCAAAACTATTTTGAATGGAACGATTCCAAGACAAAAGTATTTTTTAATGCGACTTATTTTAAATATTACAAATGTCTAGGTCCTAGACTCTAGGATCTAGAACATTAAAAAAAAAAAAAAAACACCGGGGTGAGGTTTTTGGTTTTTTTGCGAATGCGTCTTACACATCGAAGTGTAATTGATTTCGTAATGAAGATAGCAAGTGGCATCTACCTGTTTCTATTATCTTTCGTCGTCTTAAATTACAATTTAAAATCTATGCACAGATATATCCAATAAAACAAAATATTTATGGCATTCTTCAAAGCACTTATTTATTTATGCCACTTAAGGGACATATTCTCAACCAGTTTGAAGTCCCTCAAAGCGGGTCCATTGTCTCCATGTAAATCGCAATATTCTTCAATTCTAAACCTATTAACGGCGTCTTGGAACAAAAACAAATATTACAAAGAGAAAAGACGTAATTTTCAGGTACAATATTATTTTTGAAAATCGACTAACAAATAAAATTATGACCAAGAAGGCTTCGCTATTCATTCAAGCCCCGTTTCGTTTCTCGTTGTCAGACAATTCGTGTACAGGAAGTAGTAACGTATGACTTGTTTCAGTTTCCAAAGCAAGCTTAACTTAAATTATGTTTCGTTATTAAAACTTAATAATCCTCTCTTATTCGTAGAATGTTTATTGACTTATCATATGTTTCTAAGACAATAGATACAGCAATATGAAGCAGATCTTTTTCCAAATCCGGATGTGAACGCCGTGATTTTAGAATCACAGCATACTTATCGAAAATACTTTTTTCTGCAGGATACACTTAAGGATACAAGGACGTGAAGGGAAAAATAAAATTCCAAATTTAAGACTCTTTCTTTTTGTAAATTAATGTTTTAAAAATTATTCGTACAGCTTTGGAATTTGTTGAGTGCCTAATAAAGATATTTTAATCACTTTATTGAACTATAAAGGTATATATTTTTTATTTATTTTATAAAAGTATTTAGTAAATAGAAAAAGTTTTCCTTTGGGTTGAATATCGACCTGATTCTTCAGATATGTTCGCATTTAGGTGTCATTTTTAAGAGTAATATTCCATAAATAAGCAAAATACTTTAATCCTCATGTAGAAAACAAAATACAGTGAACCAAATCTTTTAATGATATTACTATAGATTTTCATTGAAATCATTATAGAACTTTATAATTGTGGAAAATTAATTTTCTTTCTCTTTTTTTCCATATATATTATTTCTTAAAACTTATGTATTACTCATAAAAATATATTACATTCACTATATGCATGAATACCCTTTATGGAAGCGTAAAAAATTGGAACCGTATTGTGAAATAGATTTTTTAAAACGATACCTAAAATGTAAACGTATCTCACAAATCATGCCCACAATTCAAATAAGAAGGAAAAAAAAAACTTTTTTGACTAAAACATTACTTTTGCGGTCCTATAGAATGATTAAAATATTATTAGGCGCAAAATAATAATAATAATAATAAAAATCTAAGCCCCGCTAATAATTTGAAAAGATATATATCACAAAAACAAGAAATCTTAGATATAGTATTCCAAAACTCCTCCTTATGTCCTGGTACCCTTAAAATCCATTTCTTTAATTATTTTCAAATCCGTATTAATAAACTATGCTAGTAAGGATTTTAAAGAACGAAAAAAATTACAGCCTTACATCACCCTGAGTTCTTAGAAAATTTTAAGCAGATTTAATATAACACAGTAAACAGATAATAAGATGTAATAAATATTAAGGTAGTGTTAAATAAATTACAGACGTTTGAATATAGAAAATTCGGAACGAAAAACTTTGTGTTGAGACGCAATATATTCTTTACTATTTTACGACGGTTCCTGAAAAAGTAATGCCTCCATGGTCGTAACTTTTTCCTCAGTGATTTGATTTTCACAATTCTTGGAAAGTACATGTATCCTGAAGGTAATGTAGTACTCTTTTTTAAATATCTTCCCCTCATCTTTCCACACACTTGAACCAACTCGTAACTAGTTGGTAAGCCCTTCGGAAAAGAATTAAGGTGGTGGGTGTCGACACCAAACTTGAATCGCAGTTGAGAAGTCACGAAAAAAGTTGGTATTGGCTTTGCCAATTTCATTTTAACATGGGCTCAAGTTTATTTCTCTGGAGAAAAAAAAAGTATGATTATTCAAAATGAATATTAATTAGTGTAAAGTTAGCGTACTTCAAGACTTAGGCTCTTCAAGAGCAAACACTATCTAGAAAAGAAATTACCTCCTTCAAATTCCTAATGCAATTTTATTTTCACAAGCAAAATACACTAAAATACAAAAAAACATTGTCAATGTTTAACAATAAAAAGAATAAAACAGTCAATTCTGGCATAAAAATCAAGTATTATATTAAATATTAAAGCAAGAGCAATCGTTAAATTATTAAAGTAGACAATAATATTCTGTTCGGATATCTAAATAAAAGCAGATGATAAACTATAAAGTTAAAAATATCTTAGCTATGTAAATATGCCTTCAGCTAGCTAAATGCCATTATTGTAATCATAACGTATTATAATGCCGAATATTTAAACCTAACAGCGTATATCCTTTATTTTATGCACACGCATTTTTTGTTGACCCCATTTTCTCAAAAGAAAAAAACATGTTAGCACATGTAAAAAACAACTGATCATTATTGCTTAAATGATTTATTAAAAAAATGTATGGTTTTTTAAAACAGTGTTGTTATAAACGTCCTAATCTTTAAAAAAATATTTTGATTTCTTTATGCTTATGAGGGGTTCGTTCCTATTTTTATTATATCACTAAAAACGATTCTACTTTTTTTTTTTGCGAGCTCACGTTAGTTTTCATATGTTAAATGATAAAAATAGATTAAGAATGAAAGTGAATTGCAGCTTCTAGTTTTTGTATATAAACAGCAGTATGGGATAGAGATTAAAAGAGGATTAGGAGTAATTGAATTTATTCCTTGTGTAACAAATGTAACTGCAGCTGGATTTAACTTGGGATACACATAAAAGTCTACATTTAGACTCAGACAATCAAGTGTAAGGAACGACCTGCAATGTATTCCCTCCTCTTGCATATACAATCGGATCCGTTAACATGCGAGTCTGGTTTGCGCTTGGTTATAATACGACTTCCTCGAAGAGCAATCACTTGTGGTATCACTTCTAGATATTGGGACGTCATAACTCTTACTTTTGTTTTTATGAAATTAAAACTAATCTTTTGACCGGATGACTTCCCATATTCATGCAAAGAGCAGACATATTTCATTTCTTTCTATTTTACATGTATGAATTATCATTTCCCGGAAAAAGAAATGGCTCTAGTTTGATTTTTTTTGGAAGAGGTTATTTTCAAGATATCGTAATCTGGGAGATTAGCTGTACGTTCAACCCCACGTTGTATTGGTCTATTTTTAAGACTTATAAGGATTTTTCTCAAGTAATTGATTTCCTTAATAATTAGAAACAACGTCGAAAGAGTGTAAATGTAAACAAAAAGCTGACACGATCGAGGCAAAATTCAATGTTATCGAATGAATTCGAAAAGAGATAAGACACGAAGATATTGCCACAAAATCTTTCCAAGTCTGCATTATGTGGACAGGTACAAATGAAGATAAATTTCGTCCTTTGATAACATTGATAATGATAAAGAATTAGTCAAATAAAAGGGTGGGACAGAGGAAAACACCAAATTTGACAAATGTCTGTTTGATTTTTCGATTTTTCATTCAACTTATATAATACTATAACTTGCAATTCTCTTGATCCGTGGCGCAGAAACAATGGACCCCTCAACCACGTGTTGAAGGGATTATACTGTATTTGGTGGCCTTTTGTATTTCTCAAGTCTAGTGGTGTATATAATGCTTCGAACATGAGATGACGTTTCCCTGCGGTGGTTCTCTTATGAAGGAAAAAAAATATTTACAGAAATGTTATCAGTCAGCAAGGGCAGTTTAAGCAATGAACCCCCTTACTTTGGTGATGCATTTGGCGACCATTTTGACCATTAGAAAATTGGTGACTTTGATGACAAATGGAAAGATCTCGAATGTGCTGAAACCTAGGCGAAATAATGATTGAAAAGAAAGTTACGTACTTTTTGAGAAGAATTTTTGGTGTGACATCACACTGGCCGAAATGGATGTAAATATGCCGAGGGCCGGAGATAATCGATTTGTTTTTAGAGTCTGCCTTACGAGTGTTAAGTAATACTGTGGAGATTTGTGCGTAGTGAAAACTGTTAAACTAGTGAGCTGGAACGTTATTATAAGTGCTGTGTTTTCTGTTTGTGTTGTTGTTATCCAAAATCTGCTACCTGTGTGTCACCCCGAGGATTGTGAATGAAGCGTCCTTTGTTGTTATCCTCCGTTTTGTTCTGATTTTCAATGCCACAAACCCGCAAATTTTCATAACAATACTTTAATTATATTTTTCGAGCAAAATCAAGCTGGAAACACATTTTATAAAATTTAATCCGTTAAAAAATCTCTTTATGAAATTTAGGAGAAAATTCCTTATGTTAATCCGCTTGCTTTCGATCTAAAGATAATATAGAGAAATAATTGCCATTAAATAACGCGATGACAACAAAGAAAGTAACTATGAACTGTTTATGCAATGAATCCATATAACTAATATTAACAATGATATCTTTGGAACTCATTTGTTGGTATTGTTGATAGTTTGGGACTGTTAAATAGTAAAGTGCCTTTTTAATTAAAAACTTAATAAAAATATTTTCTTTATATATATTTAAATCTAGACATTGTTATTTTTTGTTGAGGTGCGTTACTTGTTTAAAGTCTTAAATTTATCTTACTCGTAATATAGTATTGTTTTATTGCACTATATGTGAGTGTGTACTAATCGCAATTATTTTCTTTTTGTCGCTTTATACGAAATCGTGTTATACGGGAATCCATTATTGTTTCTTTGAATGAACAGAGTTGTTTAGTTCTCAATTCTTCTAGGATCTGGCTTTTAATTCCTTAAATAAAACGGAAGTTTATCATGGAAATACCTCCGATCTCTAGATGTTCACATTTCTATCCATTTCTGTAGTTTATTTTCACAACAGCTGCTATGGGTTTTAATTATGACATCTTATTTTTTTTAAGTATTCCTGAAATAAATACATTTCAACTTTCACTGGAACTTTTTGAAACTTGTACAATTGTTTTTTTCCTCCGTAATAAAAGCCGAAAATAAAAATGAACCTGAATTGGTCTAACTGATCTATAAGACTAATATGCATAGAAATACGCCTAAAATATAGCATTTAAATGGTCTGCATTTCAAATGATGCTCGATAAATGTCATGCGATAGAAAAATACTTTCCTCATTATTTGATTTTTTCCTCATTTTTTTTGACTCTTGCTTCCTATGTGCCGAAAAAGAATAAATTGGTATTTCTCTTTTCAACTGTGCACCTCGAAGTCAGTTTCAGATGAGAAAGAAAACAGAACCCAGATATCATTTTATATTATATACATAATAATGAGCTAAAAACAGAGTTGTTACTACTGGTAAATTAACTACCGTGTGTACTTACAAAAGGAAAACCTGGAGATTATTTGAATGTTTGTTGCTCTATCTAATCCCTGACTCGCATAAATAAGTTAGTTGTTTTTAGGCCTCTAAATCCTTCTTACAATCAAAACAAAGTGTATAAAAGACGCCTTTTTGTTCGGGAACTTAATAAACAGCTGACTTAACTCAGCAAAAATATTTGGACGGAAAAATATTTCAGTAACAATAATCAGGAAATTATTATCATCAGCAGGTGCAAAAACATAAAATATCAGGATTTCTAATAGAGGAAGGTGCAAAGAATGCGGTCCAAAAAGAGATCGACAAAATTCAAACGAGGTGCGTTTTCTAAGTTTTTCTTTACTGTGGGGCGGCAGTCCTTCATTCACTTGCAACATTATCATCTTGCCATGAGATTGTATTTTAGCACGATCTATTTCTGTATGCGCACATATACAAATTTCGAGTGTTCTGTGTGAGCACCTGTGGTGTTGGTATTTACACCCCTGCAGCCATCAGAAGAACACTGCAGAAGAGGAAAAGAAGTGTTTCCTTGGTGATGCGATTATTGTCCTCCGCCAACTACTCAACGTGAATTCTCTCCTACATCTATCCAGAGTTTCCTCTCTTAGTCGAAGTTCTGGACCTCTTGGGTTCATCCTGGATGAGAAGATATCTCGCACCAGTAGAATTACGAACTAACCAGAATTTACGAAACGCAACTAACCATAGTTCTCTGTGGCCGTTTTCCAGGTGCTCGGATCTTTCTTGCACTGATTTTTACTTCTGATAAGAGGCGTATCCCTTCAATTATCCACAAACGATTATTTTTTTTTAAATATTTGAATAACTTCATTTCTGATTTTTGTTCTATTTGAACGAGTGACATTCTCATAACAGTTCTATATTAAATGACAAACTACTGATCTGAGTCATTTGAAGCGTGGCATATGCTTGGGCAGCTTCTTGTCTTTTCTACTGTAATTCACGTTTGTCATAATGAATATATTAAGAATAACGGATGAAAAAGCATAATTAATTTGTAATTAAAAATTTTCTTTTTTATCCCAAGCTCTTAAATCCTTAACATCGCTTATACAAACAAGGTATTGGACGGATTGAGAGGAAGATGAGATAGGAATAGCTATAAAAGGTACAAAATGTGTTGTTTCTATTAATAATCCCAAAAACTAATTAAATAAAACGATATAAAATATTTGTTATAATATAAAATAAACATAAACTAGAACTGGTCTAACAGACCCATACAAGCAAAACGTAATCCTCTTCTCGACAGGTTGACTCTCTGTTTAATCATCATTAACCAAGTCGAACCTTTACTTTCAGGCGCACCTCAAGCCGGCTATGGCGCAGCACCACCTAGCGGTGGCTGTCCCGAGATCGGTGTGTTCGGCTGGGCTCACGAGACCGCATGTGATCAGTATTACAAGTGCGAGAACGGCACATTCTCTCACGAACAATGCCCCAACGGTCTAGTCTTCGATGACAAGAGCCCTGTCTACGACTTCTGCACGTTTTACTGGAAGGTAGATTGTGATAAAAAGACTGTTGGTAAGTTTTTATCCTGAGATTTGTAAGTAATAAAATTAATTGAGTTTGATTATTTACGTTATTATTTTTCAAATGTTATCTTTTTAGAATTCTCAATTGGTAGAATTGCAATATTTTACCGAATAGAATTAAATGTGCACTGTCGGTTATTATTAAATATCTTCTCCTTCAGCTTCGTTTTATAGCTATCTTTTTAGTGAAGGGGGATGTCAATAGAATAATATACGGTATCCAAACGCTACTCCGTAACGTTAATAGTTTTTCAGCTAACTTATTATCTTTTTCTAAGCTAGGTTATTAGAAATTATTCAGAGTTAGAATATTAGCACTTTTTCCTTTTAAATATTTATTGAAAATTTAATCATTTGAAATTTTTAATTGTTTATTTAATTTTAAAGCTATCATTGATTAGAAACATCACAATAAAACTGTCTAATGATTGGCTCTGATACTATGCCTCTGCAGGAAAAACTTCATTTTGAAAGTAAACTTTTTCTGAAAACTTCGGATAAACTTAAATAAAAATAATTTATAAGTACTTAATATTTTTAATATATCTCAATACATACATTATTCTGATTAATAATTAGTTAAAAACAATGCCTTGTTGTACATATTTTAATTGATTTTGGAGACAATCATTTTTTTCTATTTAGTTCTCAAAATATTTAGCATGTTTAAATGGGAAAATATTCTAAATTAATTTGATCTTGCTATGAATTAGAGTTTAGAATTGTTTTGAGACATCACGAATAAATCTCAACTATATTTTTCTCTTTCTACTTGGTGTATTCGCTTAGTAACACTTACGAAACTTATTTATGGCCTTACATTCGCGTTTAATTCTTTATTAAGTAATTTTTTTTATCGAAATCTTGAAAGGTTTTATTTCACAGTTTTCGTAAATGCACGCCTCTGATAAAAACAATGTACTTTTGATCAAATCTTTAGTAAAATATTCTCATGTAATGTTGAAATTTATATCTAAGCAATATTATTTCAAATAAACAATTTACACCTAAAATTTTTAAAAGACATAAAATTTTAAAAGTAAATTGTTGATATAAATATAGTAATAAGTTATACATAAATGTGCTCTAATGTATATAAATACGAATTTGAAAAACAAATTTAAAATAGTAGAAGATTAAGTATCAATAAATAACAAAATATTAATCTAATAAGTTAGAGTATGAATAGATAAATAAAATATAAAATTAAAGCAAACGATAATAAAATGATTTCATATTATTCTCTGTTGATGAATGTGTAAAGTCAAACCATAAACTTCAATAAGATTTAAAGGAGTAAAGTTATGCTTATTGAAATAATTATAAAGATTTGTAAATTTTTGGAATACATAAATGTACAAAACATTCTGATGATTTGTTCCAATTTCTTATTCTGAATTCGGAAGCAATACTCAAAAATAATAACTATTTCCTCAGAGCCACCCATAAGTAGCCCAGGCTGTCCTTATCAGTGGGGTATCTTCCCATCCGGAGGATGTACCCAGTACATCAAGTGCGCCTGGGGTCAACCCAACATCACCGACTGTGAAGAAGGTCTGGCATACCAAGATGAAACACACTCTTGCATCTGGCCCGATGAAGTGCCCGGATGTGACAGCGAAGGTAAACTGCTACATTATATATATATATATATATATGCCTTTCTTTCAAAAATTACTATTTAATTAAATTTCAAACCAGTCGAAAACAAGTACAAGTTTAACTATTTATTTTATTGTAGCGGAGAAAGAGAGGGCATTTCTACACGGCGAGAGATACAATGCCGCCGTTAGATAAACAGTACAAAAAGTCAGAAGAGAGCGAATTTTTCGTACTTGGTGCTTTATAGTAGGGATTTTTAAACGAGATCGCGTGTGATGAATGGAGGGACTTCCAGGGATTTTGGGTTTCAGACAGAAAGTCTGGTAGGGATTATCCCTATAGGTCTAAAGCCGTGAGAACTGCATTATCAGCGAATTTTTAAGAACGCGGGATTGCATAAGTTAAGTAATAAAAGAATGGTATCAGGAAATAAGAATGAACGCTTTAGTTTTAAATGAGAGATTGGAAAAAATTAGGAAATTAAATAATTATAATGAGAAACTATTATATATTGAAGTTAAATCATTACATATATATATATATATCACTTCAATTTGTAATAAACTTACCCAAAACTAATTTAATTTCCTAATTTTTTCTCATTCTCTAACGCAAGAGTAAAGAGTTTATTCTTCTTTTCTGAAACATTTCCAAATTATCCTTTAATTTATGTGATCACGTGCTCATAAAAGCTGAACTTGTAGTTCTCACAATTGAAGACCTGTAGGAATAATACCTACTTGGTTGTAGGTGGTTATTTTAATCTATCAAAATTCTTGCGTCTTACACCATGTGATCTATTACATGTAAGGGGAAAAACCCTTCTATAAAATCGAAAGTAATGAAATATTTTATCGCTTTTGTTGTACATCAAAAGGCGGAGTTGTATCTCCAGCAATATGGATATTATGTCGTTGCTCTCTCTTCTTTAAAATGAATAAACAAACCTGAAATTTATAATTAATTTCTTAATTAATATATATATATATATACTGGTGTTCAAAACTAAGAGAATTTGCATATTTTGTCGAATTTCATGAAAAGAATTGAATGAAATGTAAAAATACTGCTTCGAAACAAAGATGCAAATCTTGTACGTCGAATACGCAAGCGTATAAATACGTATGTGTAGGCAGATCTAGTCGAAAAAAAAAGGATTAATAAGCGCACGTGCCAAAATGCGCATTTCATTTGCTAGCATATTTCATCGAATTTCTTGGTGGCATTTTGAAGCAATCGCTTAAATTAAAATTCAAACAGTAAAACTGAGTAACCACAAACATTTAGAAGATGGAAGGAGGTAGTTAATTGGGGATAGGCTAGGAACATGCCAGTCTCAAATCTCCAGATTTTAAGAAAATTCGATTTAACGCACAGCGCCCTGTCGAATTTATGGAAAAGGTTTCAGAATACCGGATCCTTCGTGAGAAGATCTGGACAAGATCGTTCAAGAGCCACGACAGGCAGAGAAGATCGCTCTTTGTCCGTTATAGCGAGGCGTGACAGGGATGCTACAACTTCTCAGGTTTCTCATGAGTTGTATGAGGCCACAGGAATCCGAGTTTGAAGGGTCACTGTGTCCGGAAGACTTCATGAGAGAGGGTTGTTTGTAAAAAGACATGTTGTTTGCGTTCCGCTCAGTTCTGCGAGCAGAAGAGTCCTCTTAAAATGGTGCAGAGATCATACCGATTGAAGCATGAATCAATGGGTGACCGTTCTCTTCACTGGACCCCGTCCTGATTCAGCCTGGCCAGTGATTTTTGCCGTACATTCAAACGGAGAAAATCAGGGACCAGCTACCTGCCTCCAATGTCCAAGAAATCGACCATTACTGCAGCTGAGGCTTGATGGTGTGAGCAAGCATCATGTTGGATGGCCGCGCACACCTCCATGTCTTTGAAAGAGGCACCGTGACTGCTGAGAGCTATAGGGATGAGGTTTGGATCTCTATGTTCGCCTTTTCAAGGGTGCAGTTGGTCCTGATTTCCTTTTAAGGGCTGACAACACGAGGTCATGAAGAGCTCATCTGGTTAACGAATTTCTGGAAAATGAGAAATTTACTGTAACTATTTTTGTCGGTAAAAGTAAAATTTCTTTTTGTTATTCAATTTAATAACTCATAAATTCAAATAATAACTCATTATTACAATATTTTATATAATATAAGAAGTATTACTGATAAGGAATTGTTTGATGGGCTAATATAAATACATTCGCGAGCTTAAGTGTATTTTCAACATTTCTCACCTATAATTTATTTTTGAGTTATGGTTTCTTTCATGCATTTTTTCTCAATTGATATGCCATATAGGTCAAGATTTTGCAACTGTGATGCTCACGGCGATGGCACGCTCAATTTAACGTAGGTCGGCATCTATATTGATGCGTATTTCTGAGCAATTTCAGTTTTTTTACGCCATTTTTCTCGAGTGTGGCGTTTATGCTGTTCCGCCCTTCCTTCCGGAAATTACGGAACTTATCCTTATAAATATTTCTTTTATGACCAATTGTTCTTGAAATTTATAGGACAAAAGCAAGTACAATGCATTACAAAGAATTACCCCATTCTCATCAAAGCGAAATTTTTTCGAAATCATGTTCTCACTAAACAAGAGAATTCCTTTTCATTGAGCTCCTTAAAATAGATCTGTGAGAGCCTAAATATATTCAATTTAACAATTTATCGTTTGCATCAATTTTAATATCGGAAAAGTTTACTATTGTGCATTTCTCGATATTTCATCGTTTACTTTACTTCTTATACTTAATTGAATAATTTAATAATAATTATAGAAAAAAGAACACCTTGGGTGGCTAAATCTGTTCTTTGTAAAACTTTGCTTAGAATTTTTTTAAATTTTGTTTTGTGATGTTGCACGCAGTCGAGGTTTGTGATTCGGTATATGTTAATAAAGTTTAATTCGTTAAAATTCTAACGGGGGCGGGGAACTTTTTCATATTTTTTCTTAGAATATTTTTCTAATTAGAAAATAAAATTATTCTCTGTATTCGTTAATTTAATACTTACGACATTAGGACAAAGAAAAAAAAAACCTTTGAAAGAAATCAATTCTACAGTGTTGATTTCCCCACCCCTTGTCTTTAAGGTTAAATTCAAAGAAGTTTTGCGCTTTTTCATCATTATCATTTAAGTACATGCATCAATAAAATTAAAAATAAATAAAAAAATTGTTATAGTCAATTTAATGTTCGGACATTCATACTCTCAATGATCTTCTCAATACAAAGACGTAACGAAAGGAAAAATACAAAATCTTATTCTATTGAGCATTCGAATATTACTCATAAGAAAATGGTAATTTTATGCTATAAATGATCGAAACCCTATTTTATACGGCATAAACTAAACTACATCTTACTTGAAATGAAATAGTAGTTGACTTATGAAGATCGAATGTTTTATATCTCTCCTGAAAAACAGTACAACCAACAATCGTCGTTTTGAATTAAAAATATTATTACAAAAATTATCCTGTGGGTGTACGGGTTCCAATAAAATTGATAACGCAGAATGATGCTTTTTCAACAAATATTTAAGGAATGACGAAGCACAGATAGCAGAACTTTTACAGATTAACTGCATAATCATTGTATAGATTAGACAGTAAATCATTAATAACAACCGTAATAGCCCTTTCAATAGCAGTTAACTCCCAAACATACTAACTTGCCTTGTAAGCAAAATTCTGCATTATTCTGCATTTCAATTGCAGACTCCTGCAGATTCGCTCAGATTTCACATTTCCGCATGTTCATAGCCGTAATGGCCTGGTGTGACGTCTCAAGGAAAATTCCGGAGTTCTCTACTTATAGAGATATCGAGAAAAATCAAGCATTTTCGACAACCTTCAATTTGTCACTAAAGACGTGAAGTTTGTCACCAAGTCTCCGAAATGGGCACAAAGTTTGTCGCCATGATCGATAGAGTCATTGCGTAACCCTTCCCGATATCCAATAAAGCCTCTGTAAATGTCTTTTTTCTAAAATTAACAATGCAGAAAAACGTCTTTGCACGTTCGAAACACTGTTAAAGTCTTTCATAGTGTAATAATCTCTTTATATCTTTCTAACAGCTATCGTTGGATTCCGATGCCCCAGCCAGATCACCGGCCTGTCTTCCAAGTTCTATCCCTTCCCCAGATATCCTCACCCCAATGATTGCCAGAAATTGTTCGTCTGCGTTAACGAAAAACCTCGTTTGCTCAACTGTGGGTATGGATCTGCCTTCAATTTGGAATCCTACACATGCGATGCTCTAGAAAATGTACCAGATTGGTAAGTTTAACGTTTAAGTATTCTAATCAGTTTCTTTTCGTTGTATTATACATATTAGTTATATTTAATTATGTATAATTTCCAAATAAAACTCACAGCCTTTTATAAATCAAATTCAATCTTTTTTAAATCAAATTTATTCTCTAATATAGATGTAAGAACCGTTTGAAAATTGAATTGCTGTTCAGATTTAATGTTTAAAAAAAAAAAAAAGATTTTGATGCTTTAAAATAATGTCATTGCAATTTTAATTTTTACTAAGTAAGCGAATTATCATAAAACAGGTTCTTATTACGCCGACTTAGGGTTTGTTTGTAATTCCTAGAATTTCTAATTAAAATAATTTTAGTTAGAACTCAATTATTGGTAACTTACCAACAATCAAATTCTTTATTGGTAAGAACAATTTTTCCAGTTTTTGGGGAAAATGTTGCGCTTCTGATTCTATATAGTTTAAAGAAATTCGTATAGTTGACGGTGTTTATTTAATTTTTAATGTTTCAAATATTATTTGATACCGTACTATCTAATTTTAAGTTCTGTTTGAACTAATAATTTGAAGAAAGAAACTTGAAAAAATTTACGAAAACGTAATTTTCCAATGTCGAATTTGGTTTAAAGGGGAAAAAAGCTATCATCATAAATATTCTGAATCTTTAAATGCCCTGTTACATCGGTTAAAATCTGATGAAGACTCTTATTGAATTTTTTCACCAATTTTCCTCAGTATTTTAATACTGTTTTAAATATAAAATACGAACAAGTAGAAGCCATCTTACTCTCTTTTTTACTCTTTTGGGTTCATTTTATTGCATTCCAATAAGTATAATGCCCGAATTTTAGAAGGAAGCTAGAAATTCTATACGATTAATATTACACTCTCGAATTCTAAAAGACTGATCGGCTGGAATCTGAAGGCTCTTATCTACTCACTGTATTAAATTCACGAATACAATGTTGTTCTTATGGAATTTTTATCTTCCTTCTCAGATATAGACAGTCGGAATGTAGTAAAGTAAAACGGGAAGATTAAGAAACAAGCAAACAAGGAAGGTTTATATTAGTTATTTTTTTCCTCTTCCATTTACGAAATAATTTTTTCATTTCTGCTTTAGTAATTGGTCTGTGTGTTTCCAGATCACACATCTAAGAAAATTTGTTAGAATTGGTGAAAAATTGCAATCAGGCAGTAGGTGTTCTTGTATTTTGTCTATTTTTGAAAAACAAATAAAGATTTTATAGGATTTATTCACGAATTCTAAAATGGATAGATAACAGATGCTTTAAAAATTGATTTATTTTTCTGTACCTCTTTCCATGATTATCAGATTAGAAGCTAATTTTAATAATTACAGGACTAACTCGTCAGCTCGTTAATCCTAACATAGTTAGATGATCGAGCTATGTTATTAGCTTTCACATCATTTCTGTTAAGTTCCTGAAAAAGTAGAATTAATAAAAATGAATATTAGTTAGCATAAAATAAAATAAGTATACTTCCCAGGCTCCCATAAATATAGTACCAGACTCCACTGAAGCAATTACTATCAAAAAAAGAAAATACCGTCTTCAAATTCCAAATGCAAATAAGAAAAAACGTTGCCACTGTTAACAACAAAAAGAGCCAAAACACACGATTCTGCCATAAGATCAATTATTAAATAAAATATCTTGAAAAATAAGAGCAAACGTTAAAGTATTAAAGGAGACACTAATATTTTATTCGGATATTAAAATTAAAGCAGGCGATAAATTATTAAAATAAACATATATTAGTAATTTAAATATGCCTTAAGCGGAATTATTATAATTATACTTTATTATAATTTCAATCTTTTGAACCTTACATCACGTATCCTTAATTTTATGCGCACGCCTTTTTGTTTACTCCAATTTCTCAAAACAAAGAACATATTAGCACATATTAATAATATTTTTTATTATGAATATCTAAGTATATTTACACGTACATTCCAGATTGTAATACTTCTAACATTAATAATAATGTTATGTTTGGTTTTGTAATATAACTTGTTTTCAAAATATACTTACATTCTTTCCTTTGTAAAGCTTTTTTATAATCGACACTTAGTAAACCTTATACGGATGAAAGAGACAAAATTATACTGTTTTTAAATCAAGTCTCGAACGAAATATTCTGCAAAATGAAAGTCAATGATTATTAGTGGTAAAATTAGAGACAAAAATATCAAGATGGTGAGATTTTCTGTCACAGTCCATACTTCCATATTTAGTATAGAAAGAATCATATATAAAACATATGCATGATGATAATATTAAGAGAACGTACCACTTGAAATATATATACTTTAATAATAGTTTACCTTCATTTGTAATACTAGTATTATTGAGTGAAACTGAGCTTCAAGCGTTTCACAATTTAGCCTTTTTATTTAAATAAATACTATCTGGACTTGTTTACCAGCATTTGAACAATTTACTAAGGTTATTTGCCTTAGCGAAATATAAGTTTAATTCCATAGAGTATAGTAGCAGAACATATGTATCTGAAGTGTACATCATCTTTGAGTTTCACCAGCTTAAATGTTGGTTGCCATTCGCAGATGAGAAAATAGTCCTGATCCATGCATGTTCTTGGATATAAATGTTAGTTTTCTTATTAATAATTTATTTTTTTGTTCCATTGCAGTAAAATTCGCTATTAAGCAGTGACGACGATCGATGAAGAGCTTGGAAGTGATGTCCTGAAATATATACCAACAGAACTTTAAAATTCACTTGTTTTGTATTTGTTAAATGTTTATGATTTCTAAAGCGGATTGTGTTTTTTTTTGTATTGTTATCACAAATAAATCGTTTTAAAATAAATGTTGTGAAATTCTTTGGGTCAATAACGCTGTCAAATTGTAACAAACAACTCTAAAATGAGTATGTGATATTTATTTTCTCATTAAAAATAATTATAGAAT
Organism: Nephila pilipes; assembly: GCA_019974015.1. NCBI lineage: Eukaryota > Metazoa > Arthropoda > Arachnida > Araneae > Nephilidae > Nephila > Nephila pilipes. Next base: position 66,519 of record BMAW01095319.1, read on the forward strand.
CGTAATTGACTAATTGCAGGAATGAAATAAAGACCAAAAACACATTACATGTAAGCTACACATAAATTTGGCCGTGTGTATGCAAAGATTATACTATAGCATTGTTATCCTTTTTGTTTCATGGAACCCTTTACGTATTAAATGAAGATTATGGATCTAGCTTTTTTCCTGTCCCTGTTCATTTTTAAAGAAATGTTCTTTGGTTCACTTGCATTGTACATTTCACAAACAAATTCTCATATGTATTCAAATGAACTCAACAGAATTACGACATATATGCACTTGATTATATTACAGTTTTTAGGAAAAATCAAGTTAAATAAATCTTTTTAATGTATCACATTTTGTATTAAATTAATAGCAAGCAAAACATCAGTTTCTAATTTTATCAGTAGATAAGGATAATATAGTATCTTTTTTGTTTGTATCATCTCCTCCCCTCCCCCCAAAAGAATTGTCTATATATTTTGGTATTCAATACAAATAAAGTAAATGATATAAAGACCAGTAATAAAGAATTGGAAATAGTTTCCCATAATAAAGTTGAAAAGTTTTTCATTGCTTAAAGCATAAGTGTAAGCTCTGGTGCTATAGAAAACTATAGAAAACAGTTGCAACTATTGAAAATAACTCAACTGTAGAAAATAGTTGCAAACCATTTATGACTAATTTTATCAATGCTCTTCCGACTACTTAGTGAACTTTTTTCTTTTGTGTGAACTGTTCAATAGTAGATTATGAGAGTATTTTACCCTTATTACTGTTATTGGATTCACTTTTATTGCGATAATTTATATCACTAGCCTTCAAACTGTCATTAAACATTTTAATACTTAACTTGTTTGATGATTTGCAGTTGCAATATCAAAGAGCGTTTGTTTTCTGGTTCATAATTTTCCGTCAGGAAGAGATGACTTAAATAATATAGTTTGGCGCTAAATGGTGTATTAAGCTCGGCAATAGCTTTTATCACTTTCGTTGAAATTAGTCCTTGCAACGGAACTCTTGCGGTTCAAAAATTCGATGACACTAAAAACCCAAAGAGTGCAGATTTAAAATTACAGCAAACTAGCTGAACAGTTGAAAAAAAAGAATCGAATAGCTCTCTGCCAAAACGAGTGGTTTTATTCCGACTCGGAATACTTCGGAGAAGCAAATTATAGTCTTCTGTCGGATCACTGAATCGGATATTATCGTTCTGATAGATCACTGGTAAAAGAACAGGTTGTTATTTCGATCCTCATCTATATATGTACCCTTTTACAGATGGACAAATCTCTGTCATATTTCTTTCTTTATATATACACATGTTACATACATCTACTCACAAAACACAGTTAGAGAGGAAACCAAGTAGTGACAAGACTATTAAAAAATAATTACACAGTAAAACTGAAACTGAATTGTATGTTTATTTTTCTTAGCATATTTAACAATGATGTAAAACCAGACCTCCATCAGCTCTTAGGATTCGTCTCGAGACAACAAAGCGCTAAATGAAACAGCCTTCAACCAGGCCATTTTAATACATAAAGGGGGGGAAATGCGACTAAAAGTAAATAAACTTATTTTTACTGTTAGTTATTTTCATTTTAATTTGTGCAACATTACATATGTTATATAACATATGAACACACACAGAGAGAGAAATATAAAGCCCTTTTTGGTACTGAAGGTTTTAGCTCTTACCTTTATATACGAATTCTTAGAATATTTTATAAGCGAGAAATTTCAATTTATTTATTACGATTAACAAAAGCAAATAAAGCTGACAATGCTGCCACCCTACCTAATTTACAAAGTAAACACGCTTAGGTTTGTTATATTACATACCTACACTACACATTAAGATAAATTACTGTGTATCAGACATAATGCTATACATATGCTCAAAAGTACAATGGATGTTTCGAAAGTAATTTTCGCCATTTTTTTTCCACACGGAAACATTATTGCCAAAAAATAATAACTTATATCATCATGAACTGTACTATTTTTCGACATAGTCAAAATTGACACTGAGGCATTTGTCATAGTGTGCAATCAGTTTCAAGAAACCACTCTGATAAGACTCGGTACCCTGCTTTGCAAGGAATTGTCGCACAGCCTGATCCACCTCAGCATTGCTTTGAATGTGCCTGAGCATGACCACTTCCCAGTATGGACGCCACGTTCGACACCGTTATGCGTCTATCCGTTAACACCGTGGCTTGTACTCTAGCAATATTGTTTTCATTCGTGAATGTGAAGGGACACCCACTTCGATCTTCATCCTCTACACGCTGCCTTCCTTCACTGAACGTGCAACACCAGCGTCCAACCATTCGACGTGACATGACCTGTTAACCATACACAGTTTGTAGGGTTTGTAGGCGTTCATGGATAACGGACACTTTGGTCCCACTTGCCCATTCATAATGCATAACAGTAGGCACTGCCATTGCCAATCACGTAGGAAGTATATGTCTGTCTGCAATTATGATTTATATTTGAATAACATCTGCCACGCTAGTCTTCTGCTACTCTCTTTTCTTCCTCGCTTTGCGCATGCGTCATTTCTCCTGCGCTGACATTACTTGCGTCGTTGAACCAGCAACGGTATTGATTCTTATGGCGATTGCTTGTTTTAACCGATGCACTCTCTGCTCTTTCAAAATAATGACGAAATTTACTTTCGGAACATCCCTCGTGTTACCAACTTACTATACGAACGAGTACACACACTATTCATTGTTTCTTCTCTCTGTTTAGTATTTTCAGTGAAGTTAATAAATTCACATAAAAATTAATTGAAAATAAGAGTGATAAAGACGAATGACAAAGTTATTCGAAGTGAAATTTAGCAATATAAAAGACTGTGTTATTAATCAGCGTTGATTCGGGAAATACTAAACAGGAGATGTCTCTGTATAAAAAGAAATTTCTACGAAGGATTGTAATACACAAAAATAATTTATAAGGACTAGAAAAAAAGGAAATTTCTAGGAAAAATTGGACTTTTAAGGACTTTCAAAAGAGGAATGTTGTTATCTTTGATAAGAAAATTAAATGTGATACTTTCTACGATAGATACATCTAATTCTACTATTATTTAATACTAACCTTTGCAAAAAACATTAAAAATATAGTTAAAAGTTAAATAAAATTTAAAACAATTAGTTATTCGTCTCCAAAATTAAAAATAAGGAATTGCTTCTTTTATACAATCAATATCATACTATTCTGAAGACTTTTTTAAATACTTCCACGATTCGCTGATAGTTAAGAGATTATAAATTAAGTCATTAAATATTTTTTTTTTCACTGTGAATAAAAAAAATCTAAGGAATTTGAAAATGTAGTTTAATGCAGCGATAAAAAATCGTCTTATTCTAAAAGTTTGTTGCGCGATACAAATCTAATAACTTATAAAAAAATTTTAAACTGTTAATTTTGAGAAAATATAAAATTCTTCGAATACGTTTTTGAAATATAAATTCATATTTAGTTATAGAAAAATATAAAATGTATAGTCTTGATTATGAATAGCAAACAGTAGAATTCGACAATAATTACTTACAAAATAGCTTAAATACAGTTTTAAATGTGATAAAGATAATAATCGTTTGCATGAAAAATGAAATACAAAAAGCAGTTTGAAAATAAATATAAGTAACAGTTCTTTTTCGTACAAGAATATGAAAGAAAGGACTTGCTTGAAGCAAATGAAAATGATAACTGTTTTGTATAAGAATATATAAAAAGCAAATAATTATGTAAAACATATGCTATGTCTTTTGATTTAAAAATCATTAGCAAAGAAAATGGACGAAACAGATATCACACGATTCAAATACTAGATTTCTATATTATCTTGAATGAAATTTATTGATCTAAGTAAATGATACATTAATTTAAGTATACAGATGTGAAAATTTAGACTTTATTTGTATATTAAGTAGGATAATCAGACTTTTAAGTAGCTATATAGAACAAGAGTTGAGTAAATTTAATATTATCAAATTCAAAAACATATAAAATTTTATTTATATTCATAAATCGAAGAATATACTTCAACCATATAGAAATATTTATTTATTTAGCTACAGTAAAAGAGAAATTTTTTATTACTACAACTAGGCACAAAACTTGGAATGTTAACTTCGGTGGGAAAGAGAATGTGGCTTATCACAAAATTGTTTTTAAGATAGGAAATACAATTAAAAAGGGGTTTATTTACAGATTAAAAATAAAATTTAAAAGAAATGAATATTTTGTGCATTTAATTGCTTTCTGTATTCTATAAGAAGATTCGAACATGTTTGGTTGCGTTTTCAAATGAATACCTAAGATTAAACAAGAATAATTTCTTTCACCGTGTATACAATTGCAGTTACAGGTAACGTATTACTATGGGATTATCTACCCAATTATTATTCTTTAAACAATCATATATAAAGGAAACATCAATGATTGCTTATACTGGCCTTCAAGTTGTTTATCTGACTCTTTTCTGTTGAAATTATTAAAAAAACATTTGGCAATGAAACTACACAAGTATTATATTAAGAAGAATAGAAAATGGTGTAATAAATACTGAATTCATAAGCAGGAAATTAAACATAGTGTCACAGCTTCCGTCTTGTTTCATGAAGGTAATGTTGTGTCTATAGAATTTCTATTATTGATCTCAAATCTTTACTATTTTAGCTATTCGAAAGCAAAAAAGTGAATTTCAAAGAGCAAAAAATAATGACGGTTTCGGCGCGTTTACATTTTCATCCCGATTTTCAAAAATATTTTAGAGTACTTTTTAAAGACTGGAAAGCCTATAAAAGCAAAATTAAAATATAAGTAAAATTATTTTTAAGAATCGGAGGGAAACTGTAATTCCACAGAAAGCATCATTGTTTTTTGCTCTTCTGGGTGCACTTTTTTACGCTCAAATATATAGAATAGTATAGATTTGAGGACAGAAGTAAAAATTCCATAGGATTAACATTATGTTCACGAAATCAAAATGGCCGGTAGACGGGGAAGCCTTAATAAGAAAATTCTTTCAAAAACTGAAGTGGCCGCGGTAGCCTAGTGATTATGGTCGTGGACTCGCTATAAGCTGTCGTGGTTTCGATCCTTAATGCCACCAAAGACCCACTGAGAAGCCGGGGCTGATGCACGCTTAACCTATTGAGGCTCAAAGCCCTCTCGTTGGCTTGGTATGGAAGTAATGAGAGGGGGCTGCCAGCTCAGGTGTCGTCCTCGTCATTTGACAAAGATTCAAAATCTCGAGCTCCGTCGCCAATAGCCCTCGTGTTGCTTCAAGTGCGATGTTAATAAAACTAACCAATCAACCATCAGACACTGAAGCCCTTGCTAAGAATAAGGAGAAAACAATAATCTGGAAAAGTTAAAAAAAAAAAAGCATGGGATAATCGTAAAATCTAAACAGTCTGGATAAGCTTTTTCTAAAATAAATATGTAATGAAAATTTTTAAGCGAATTTTACGATATAATAGGTAAGACTAATATGGAAACTCGTTCACACTTACACTGTGACGTAAGGAAACAAACACAACGGACTGCATGCTAAAATCTTACCGAAAACACTTACATAGCTTGACAAGAGATGTAAGAGTACAAGATTAGAAGAGCAGATTTGGGAGCATAGAATAATTACCGACATCCTGCAGTTACATTCTCATCTCTAACTTCCTTCAGAGATTTCCGAATTCCAATTCATCCCAGAGCTCAAATTTTCGTTTTCCAGTTACCGATGTGAACCCCGTAGGAAAAAATAGTCTTTCCTAATAGTCATGCGTTCATGTTCAAGTAACAGATAATGTAAGTTATTTATCAAGTACAGGAAATATAGTAATACAATCTCCTCAACATCTTATGTAGAATATAGTAAAAATTAGATGCAATTCCATTAGAGTGTGGAGTCAGTCAAAAATAAAAGCAAGTGCGCTGTGACATATTCAATTTTTAAAAACAAACGATTTAATCTTAATGTGATACTTTTTTAAGATATTATCTGTCCAACTTATAAAGGCAGACGATTTAATTTAATGTGATACTTTATTTAAGATATTACCTATTCTATTTTTAAAAAGCAGACGATTTAAACTTAAAGTGATACCTTTTTTAATATTCTTTAATAAGATATATTTTTTTGGCAACACCAGATCATAGTTTTGATTTTAGATAATTTACTGGCAACGGATATGAAATTTAGTAATGAGTTTGATTCCAAGAGGTAAAGACGAACGTTGAAAAGTGGTGCTTGTGTAAAATTGAGTCTTGAATTTATGTTTGAAAAGATGTGCGCAAATAAATGTGATGTCCTGAAAACAAGTCATTTTTATTAATAGTCTTCAATACAGTACAGCACCAAATATGGCTTCCAACGCAGCCAAATATAGAGATTCGTGAATCTGGTATGTATATTAGAACTATTTAACATTTCCACATTTTGCTTTTTAATATCTCATATAATTTCAAATTCTTATTTTGGCGACATTTGGCGATAAACGAAACCACCCTTAGTTAGTTTAGAATTGGTGAAGTGTAATGAATATAATTGAGGAAATACATAAATGTGAAACATTTGAAACGGAGGTTGATAGTCAAGTGAGTGATAAAGATAGTGAGTTGAAGTTATCAAGTGAAACATCTATATCAGAACAGTAGTGAATAAGGAGTTTTACTCGTATAAGTGAAACCAGATAGGAACTACTCGTATAAAGAAACAATGGCTCGAACCCTCGTCTTGAGTAAATCTAAAGCAGGCCTAGCCAAACTACGGGCCGCAAGTGGCCCGCAAAGTGTCGACCTGAGACCTGGATCATCTGAATAAAGATTTAAGCCTTTGTTGTACATATAAGTACCAAAGAACATTCCACTATAAGTCGTTCGTATCATATTCTACAACCATGGGAATATCTCACTACTTGACTCACCTTCTATCACATTTTTTCTTCTCGTATCTTGTTCAGAAACAATTACAAAGCTCGTTTTAAAAAGCGCACTAGCTGTCTGGTGCTATCGATCGATTCACAACGTATAACTAACCCGCAAACTTACTGAAGAGCGCAGGTGTCCCTACTAGACGTAGGGAGGGAATGCGACACGCGGAACATGCGGCATAACAGCAGCCAGTCTGTCTGCAGCAATCCTAATATATTTGAAACAGAAGCGTATTGCTCCAGATAAAATGACTGTTCGGTGTGTTTTGATCGTTAATAATTTAACGCCAGAGTTATGCTGTAACTGCAGGACAATTTTTTTAAAATTGTATTTCAAATGAATAAATTTAATTCAACAAAATATGATTTTCCTTAATTTATAGCAGAATGTTCTTGATTTCTCTAGTGAGATTCGGGAGGCTTAGTCACTTTCTATGACTCGAAAGGTGAAAGTTGTAGTAGTGTTTAACGTGAAAATTTGAATCAGCGTCGAACTCATCACTTGCGGCCCTCTCTCTCTCTCTCTCTCGTATACTTTTTATCTTCAATACGGGTTCTTCTCGTGATTGTCAAATTAACATTTCATAAAAGTCTCCTCGAGAGGAGTGTCAAAAATACATCGAGATAAACCAACGTTTTTAAAAACAATCGTTTTTCATATGGTGGCAAAGTTTATTAAAAGAAAATTATTGAAATAATAGTTAAAACTGAGGTCCAGATATCTAAATATTGCATTGTTAGGGCAAAATAAGAACGGTTCCTCGAAATTTTCAGAGCTCTAACTTGGGAAGTTGGTTAAATTACATTAGAAAAATTTGATGACACACCAATACACACACCGACAGACACAAGTGAACATAAGAAACGTTAAAACCTAAAATGAATTAATTCATCCGGTAAATTAAATGAATGCAGTTTTAAGCAACCACCCTTAACAAATTATTTGGTATTCTGAAAATAGGGATACTACACCGTTCCGTTTACGGACTTAACTTTCAACCAAGCAGCGCCAAGAGTTGGTGCCACTTTTTGAAATCGCGCCAAGTGGTTGGGCTAAACTTCCATTATTAAAGAAAATATTAGTTAAAACTGTTGCTGTCTAAAATATTGCATTGTTATAAAGGCAGTAAGAACGATTCCCAAAGTTTGGAGCTCTAGCTTGATGGGAAGTTGGTTAAATTAACGATCGAAAATTTGATGACACACACGCATCAAGTGAAATACATAAAAACGTTTTAATGTTACACATTCAGCAGGATTTTACTTGTTTATTAAAATTATTATTTATCATTTGAATAAATTGTTCACCTTCCCTTTAAAAATTATTCTTTCCAGAGAAATAATCTAAACTAGACATTCATTCATTGTAATAGAAAACAGCCTTTAAATTATCATTTCTCCATTAAGTATCCTAATAAAAGAACAACAGGTTTCATTCCACTCAAAAGTATATAAAATCATAATTATTTCTTAAAATGTCATTTTAAAATATCCACCACACATATCAAAATAAAACACCTTTTAAATCATTTTCTAAGCAAAGCACAAATATTAATATTAAATCTTGTATATTTATAAAAACACATGTTATCAAATTTCTTGTTAGTTTATTTTGTTTAACTAACATAACTATAGTAAAGTTTCAATTTATATTTTCAAAAATGATATATTAAATAGATTCTGAAATATTATTATTATGTGCACAAATTTTAAAAATCAAATTAGAACTAAATTCAAAATTATTTTATTTATATAACATATTCTTTATAACCAAAACTTTTTAAAAACCACGCACTTTTAAAACAAAATAATTCCAAGACTTTGGTAATATTCACAACGCATGATGTAATATCTTTTTCAAAACCTTTAAAATATTTAATTAAATTACAAAATATGTTGATTTTCTTAAAACCATCTGAAAAACAATGTAACAATTTCAACTAAACAAAACATCAAGCAATTCTATCATCATTTAACTGTAAAAAGATACCACACAAATTTGATATACTTTTATAAATGATAAAATTTTATATATATGATAAAATTTTAATTTTGATATACTTTTATAGCATTACTCAAAACTATATAAAAATATAAAATATCAATACAGTAACAAAATAGACACTTTTATTTTATTATATATCAAATTCTAAATTAAAAAACACTATTATACTTTCTAAAATTTTCACCATATTAAAATTCAAATCAGAAACTAGTTAAAGAAATTTCAATAAGATATTGGTATACGATTTTCAACTCACAATATTTTATTTAATAAAAAAAAAATAATGTGAGGAATAATTTTCTGAATTTTAGTACGACTTTATAAATTAAGGGGAAAAAATTAAGGTATATCCAACTCATAATCGTCACAATAGATGTTAGTATTCAGTTCTCAAGAATAGTTGATAATCTTTTAGGGTAGAATTGCACTTGCTCCGAAAGTGTTAGATGATGCATTTTAAAATACTACTAGATGAAGTAGGATCCTATTATGCAAAAACGACACTTATTGACACAGACGACTTTCATCTAGATAAAATGGTGGATAAAATGCTGATAGAACAATAGAAGCGTCTTTTTCCCTGGCTGTTATGGTCACTCCGAACAAGGTAGAACTTCTTTGATGAATGAAAACATCTTCAAGGCTTTTTCTTTAGAAATAACGCTTGAAGTCTTGCGGTTAATTTTGATCTCCTGGCAATACGTAATAGTAACCTCTT
>BMAW01095319.1:78824-128964 GCA_019974015.1 Nephila pilipes
TGATATAAATAATCAATATTTCTAATCCTTAAGCCAATCAAATCTGTGCCAATAAGTAATTTAAACACATACATACATACATATACATATATATGTGTGTGTGTGTGTGTGTGTGTGTGTGTGTGTGTGTGTGTGTGTGTGTGTGTGTGTGTGTGTGTGTGTGTGTAAAAAAAAATTAAACATAAAATTTGAGTAGCTCAGGAAGTATTAATAAATTTAAAACACTTTTGCTTAGAATATCCAAGAAATACTGCATTTCATACATTCGTATTCATCTTCTGAATTTCCTGAAAAGATAAAACAAAAGGTAGATGTTACAGCATTTTGAATCTCGCGTCGATTTCACGTGAAAATTCATCGATTAGGGTCGATTTTGGTGAAAGCGGAATTCGAATTCTCAATCGCCTGAAAACACTCGGCACCATCATACTCATGCCCTCTTCTGTATTAAAATCAAATAAAATTGAATGCTCTTCCTGTTTTCTTATTTCATTTCAGAGCCTCCAATATACATATACTTCTTTTTTAAGTTAAAAGCAAAATATATTTAAATTAACCCACAACAACTTCACTCAAGGGGGATTTTTTTAATAAGTTACTTAAATTAAATTGAGTGTAATAAAACAATTTTGATGATATGCTTAATTAAAAAAACTGTAATACGATTTTTGTTTCGGTAAGAATATTTACGATATTACATAAAATTGATAAATTTTATTTTGTTTTCAGAATTTTATTTAATAATTTATTACTAAATAAAGTTATTTATATCTAATTTAATAGAAATTTACTTGAATTCAATGTAAAAACTAATGACATATTTTTATATAAAAGTTAATAACGTTTACTAATTTTAAACGATGAATTAATTTTTCTAAAACGTACTAGATGGCGACACTATAATTCTTCCCCATCCATAACTAGAATCTTGTTTCCATTTATATAGTAGGTGATTCGTAACGACATCTATCGAAAGTATTGAAAACTTATCTAATGATTAGAGACGTTGTTGTATTAATTAAAAACATGTAGTCATAATGTGAATGGCAATGTATACTTATTTAATTGCTGTATATAAACATATGTCTCCTTCTTCGACAAAAAATTATTCACAAATTCTTAAAATGTGAAAATGTTAGAAAGTTATTTCGAAAATAATAATACTTAAAGCAGGTGTAAAAATAAAAACATTCTTTATCTGAGAGAAACTGATGTGTAAACAATAGATGCTGTCTTACGAGGCTAGTGAAGGTCTTTTCTTCAAAGGTGGCCGATGATGTATAGTCAGGTGAATCGAAATTTATGAACGAAAACATGATGAATATTAATTTATTTACCCTTCCTGGTTTCAGTGAACTCATAAAACAGAATTAAGTTTCCCTTTTGAAACATAGAACAGAGAGCAGAAAAACCAACTTTTTCGCAGTTCCTTTCTCTGGAAGAACTATTTAAGAATTGGCGCACGTTTTTTGGCGTAATAATGGTCATGTTTGGCCTGAATATACTCACGAATAAAATATACACATCTTTTTTAAAACACATGATGAGAATTATGTATCACTAATTAAAACTATAAGAACATTAAATTTAGGTATCAAAGGTGACAAAAACTGTTGTTAAACCTATAAATTATTGGTTACTTTTTAAAATGTGTTATTTACTTTGTAAGAGCTTGGATTTCGATGATATAATAATCACGTCTAGTCTCATTTATCCTTGAATTCTCAGCAAGTGAAAAACATGACCTCTTTATGTAATTTATATTTAAGGGAAAATGTAATACAAAAAGGTAGTAGTTGTGATTAAATTTAGAATAGAAAGTTGCCAAGAAGAACTAGGATATTTTAACAATAGTAATCGTTTTTCTGAAAATCGCATTTATCTTTTATGCGACAACCTGTGTTTTACAAAGGGCGTTCCATAAGAACTGAGAGTTACTTTTTTAGATGATGGCAACACCACGAAACTGAAAAATAAAAGAGCAGGTTATTTTCAAAATGTTAAATTGAACGCTAATAAATACTTTAAACGTAGCAGACGATTTTAGTTTTCCCAGTTTCGTGCTCGTTTAAAGAACTGTTTTTATTTGCCCCATAGAAATGGAGGTGGGCGATCCAGAGTTAATTTCAGAAAAAAAAAAAAAACGTAAAACCAAATATGTTGGGAAAGACATGATGATTATTTTCTTTGATTATAAAGGTGTAATCTATCAGCATCTCTGCCTCCAAATACTACTGTGAATAGTGAATATTATGTTTCACTTCTGAAATTTTTTCGACAACACATAAAGAGAAAGCGTTATGACCTGGTAGAAAATTGGATATTACATCACGTACGCATGTCGCTACTTCTATTCAGAAATATCTTAGTAAATCCCAGCATTAAAATCACGCCACATCCCCCTTACACTCCCGATGTCGCAACATGCGATTTCTGGTAGTTTTCGACGTTGAAGGCAGGTCCGAGGCAGAAAGATCAATACAAATCAGACGTTATTTCAGCAGTTCAGGGTTCTTCGAAGCAACTTCTAGAAAAAGGCTTATCTACTTGTTTTGAATGGAGAATGATGAACGAGGACCGTTGCATTCATTTTGCAAGAACGTATTTTGGAAAATAAAGATTTATTTTTTGCTATAAATATATTTCTTAATTTTTTATGATTGTTCTCAGTTTTGATTGAAAGCCCTTTGTAGATTGTTAATATGATTTGAATGATTGGAATAAAATATTTTTCTACAGAATGATGTATGCATTTTTAGAACCATTCACAGAAATAATGGAACCGTTGGACAAAGAGTGAAAATTACAATATTAGGGAAGCATGTATTTTCGATATTCAAATCATTGAACAAATATTCATTAAACAAATTTATTTATCATTCAGCTTCTGCAATATCGGAATAAAGAGAAATTCCGTAAGCTATCAACAGAAAATTACTTAATCCTATAGAATACTTGAGAAATGTCATTGTTAAAGATCCTTATGTACATTTAACTTTTACCATTTCATTTTTGAGCAAAATAATTCCCGGAACCAAACTATTTAATAATATTTTGTCTTACGCAAATTGCGATAATGATTAAAGATTAATAACTGAACACTAGAAACAGTGTTATTCTAAAATGCAGCAACACAATGTATCTACAATTTATTCTAATAATATTAGTTATAATTAATTTATATGAATTTTAATATCTTAGAAATAATCAGATACATATGTTTATAATTGTCTCATTTTTTTTAAAAAAAAAATCGGTGTGGTTTTTTCGATCCATTTTCCAATTTATACATTTTGTGTATTTCTCAAAAATGTGAATGATTCGAAGCTATATAGATAAAAAAAAAATGTGGTTATTAAATAATGAGGCTGACGCTGTAAAACATTTTATTTTGATTTCATACCTATCTACTTATTATGACCTTCAACATACACGCCACGTTCGACACCGTTATGCGTCTATCCGTTAACACCGTGTCCTGTATTCTAGCAGAATTGTTTTCATTCGTGGATGTGGAGGGATGCTCACTTCGATCTTCATCCTCTACACTCTGCCTTTTTTCACTGATCATGCAACACCAGTGCCCAACCATTTGATGAGACATGCACTGTTCACCTTACATGTTCTGTAATCGTTCATGGACATACCCATTCAAACAGCATAACGGCCCACATTTCCATTGCCAATCACGTTATAAGTCGCATCTCGGGCACGCTGGCCTTTTGCTACTCTCTCTCTTTTTTTTTTGTCGTTCTGTGCATCTGTCATTCATTTTTCATTCAGTGGAGTTCCTTTAATTTTTTGCTACTTTTCCAACTGGTTGAGCAACCGCAGTCCAATAGTGGTCATGGTCGCAAACTTGTGGATGGTGTTCTTTCTGTCGAGTCGGGGATTCGACCCTGATGCGACTGAAAACCGCTGTGTAGAGGCATTAATGCATGCTAAATCTGTCCACATCCCAAATTCTCTCGTTGGCGGATAGTGGAAGTTCGGAGAGGAAGGTACCAGATCCTGTGGCGTCCTTGTCACACTTGACCTTCGTTCAAAATTACGAGTTCTGTCGCCAATAACCACCGTGTTACCTGTAAATGCGATATTAATAATCATTCAATAAAAACCATCTGTGTGAGGCTTGTATTATCCTGGAAGAGGGAAACATTACAGATCGTAAATAAAAGCGTCTTGGACCGTTATACTTACTACTTTACAGAAATTCACAGAAGTATACCGAATTAATTGTATGTTGATCATAAAAAAGAGAAAAAAAAAATCAATTAACTTAAAACCCTGTCAATTCCAAAAAATATGGAGAATTTTTCCGACACATAACATAACAAGGACTTTGCTTTTAGTAAAGCAATATCTCTTAAAGAGTGCTGTTCCATGCAGGATAGTTTTGTTTCTCAGGGGTCTAGTGACTAAATTAATTAGCATATAAAGAAGCAACGTTGTCCAATGATTATTTAAACGTCAAATAACTTATCATGATTGCTATGGCAGAATGAATACAAAATCGTCTGCAGGTATTAAAAACGTCCTGTTTATGTTTGATTCATCTCTTCGTAACATCTTTATTTTACTTATTTTTCTTTATAATTTCTCAACAAAGTCAAAATGTTCAGAGCTTGAGACTTAACAAGGATTAAGTTCTATTTTTTTACAAACATATTACTGCTTTTTACCATTATTGATTATTAATTTACTAAAATCTAAAATACCAGTTAAGAAAATTAAAGGTTTAATTGGTAACAGAAGAACTGTAAGGCAGATCAAGTATCTTTTATATTTCGAAGTATATTTACTGCATTATTATTCTTTTAAACGTTAATAATTAAGGGCACATAAAGACGTGTTAAAATGTAATATTTTGAGCTCATTTAGAATGAAACGCGAAATCTTTTTTTTTTTTTTATTGTTTTAAATAAATAACGATTTTGACATTGAATTTTTCGAGATTTTCTTTTCCTTAATTTTATGACACAAATAATCAAAAATAAATTTAACTTCGATTTAAATGGGAAATATTTGAGTTTTTTTTTGTTGTTGCCTACATTAAACAATGCAAATCAAAAGATAATCAAACTATTAACATCAGAATCACTTCCAAAATATTACAAACTGGTAAAAATATCTCAACAAATATAAAACAAGACAAGGTTTTTCCGAATGTTTTTTTTCATAGATGTACAAATTAATTTTATTTAACTATGTTAGTTACAAAAAATACAACTACTTAAGAAAAGGTTAAAATTTCCTGGATTCCGCTTATATACATTCATTGTTCAGCGTTTTTAAAGATAAGGCAACTGAACCATTCAACAGCTTTTTATACTTTTAATTTTAAATAGAGTGGAACAGATTTTAATGCGAGTGTGAAAGTAACGAAGTTAAGTTAGTAACGGGATTTTCACGCGTTTCTCCCTTTAACTAACCTTACGGTATTCTATATAACATTATTCGATTTGCGAACCTCAACTTGTGAATAAATCGTGGCATATTTAAATTTGCATTGCTATATTGAAATGTATGAGATAAGATAGATCTTATAACGAAATTACAGCTGTTTATGAGCAAAGAAGAGCTTGGAGGGAGAACAATTTGAGAGCATGACATTTATTACCTGGAGATTATAGGATCATCTGATAGTGAGATTAGATCCAAAGTAACTGTTACTGACTCGTATCCAATTCTGATTTTTTAAGGTATGTGCCTACCCAAAAATCATCGTTTTCATGAGAATTTCGAATGTTTATTACTTTTTATTAAAGTCCACATATTTAAAATTTCAAAAATGGAATGCTTTTGCTTCTAGGGTATGCATTAATGGAAGAATATAATTTTTCAAGAAATATTAAAATCGCTATTTGCATTATCTGGAAAGATGCGATTTTAATTTTTTTTTATTATGAAAAATCTGATTTCTTAAAAAGTAATTCAAATAAAATTTTACCACAATGTTCTGTACACCTCTAGGTATGTTGTGAACATCGAACATAGTTTATAAGTATTTAACTATTTTCTTGGAGCTATTTTTATCTAAAAAAAGTGATATACTTTTTTTTGTAAAATCAAGTTGTGTTTAATAGTTTTCGTAAAACTCAGTAAGTTTATGAGATAACTGCATTTTTTTGCTTCACAACACAGATATATGCATATTAAATATATTGTCGAAAAAAAGTGAAATATCTCAATTGGAATTTGTTTTATGAACTTAAGCGTAAATGACAATTTTTACTAAATTTTAAGCAAATATGGCTAAAATTTAAAAAAAAAAAACAGTTTATTAAAATGACTTTTGAATTTATAATTTTATAGACCATTGTAACTAAAGACATAAGTGTTTAACATTTTTTTTTTTTGAAAAAAAGTGCTCCAAAGGTAGAAACATAACTTAAGATGAGTAGCAGTTAGAGTTAAAATTTTATTTGATGACGTGCGAAAGTTTCAGTTCCTCATTCGTAATAATAATAGATTTTTCATTCTAAGAATAAAATAAGTATTAGTTTGATTTTTTTTTGAATTTCTTGCTTGAATTTTTATCGAGTTTCTACGGCCTCAGTCCTTAATAGTAGTAAAGCTGGGACATCATAGGTTTAACCAGCGAGGTAAGATAATATCAGAATCATTTTACATGCAGTTCTATTTCTGAAACTATTTTCGATTTTTGTCAGCGAAGTTTTTAAAATAAGCGGAAACTTTAGGGACCTACTCCGAATTCAGAAAGACTCGTAAATGAATTTTTATAGGAAAAAAAAACTTTTAACACTCGGAAAAGAAATGGAAAGATCTTGACATTGTTTTCAGTGGCGTTAAGTTTTTATGAAAAAATCACATGCGTAATACAGCACATTTCCCGTGAGAACCATATAACTTATAGGTCACCGGTTAATGTCACCGGCTATTTAACATCGGTAAATATAAAAACACTACTTCCAGTTCAAATACTACAGCAATTTTGGATACTGTAGGTTCTTGGCCTAAAAATGCATTTCCATGTTTGCGGAACTTGGTGAGTTGTTAGGAATAAAACAGGAGGACGACAACCTGTATAGCATTTGAATGTCATGCTATCATAAGGAACAAAAGAACAAAAATGCAAAAAAATACTCTTCGCGTGTTTTCTTCCGTGTTGTGGTTTGCATATGGGTAATCGCATTCAACGATAACCAACAACACCGAGCGTGAAAAAAAAAGTCAACGGTTCTTTATGCTTGCCCGATTATAGCTGAGATTTACATCAAAATGTCATGTGAAGATAAAAGAAAAAGGAAACGATCATAAAACCAAGCGTTACAAAACGAGGCAACCTATTTCTTAAACGTGTTGGTATTTATTTACGTTAAAATTTAAATTCTAACTAAATTGTGAACTGAAAACTGTTTGGCTATAAAATGAATTTAAACATTTCAGTAGAGTTCAAATAAATATTTGCAGATTGAAACAATTTAGTTCAAGTAAAATCTTGTCTATGTTACTTAAAATGATAGAAAAAATTCAAAATAAATTATTAAATTATGATAAATTATTAAACGACGGATTTGGCGATCATTTGGCGACTTTTCGAGAAACTTGGAGTGAAATTTTATTTTTTAAATAATTAGTTTTAATCAATTAATTTTTATTAATTATAATTAAATTACCGCATTGTCATTCAAAACAATTATGTATAGAAAATTTCAGCCCATATGAGCGCTTTAAAATGTGAGAAAAAAAAGCCTTTAAAATTTTGAACCAGATACAGTTACAATATTAGTTTAAGAAAACCCATTAATAAAATCTGGGTCAACAGATTCATCATTTTCTATATGTCGTATTTGAGATTTTATGAAAATATATTTACTTTTACAGATTTTTTTCTCTTACCGTTTCCAAATTAATCCTCTGATGGATTGAATTTCACACCTTTTTTGTGAAAACAAAGAATTTTTAAATAATCATAAAAAAAAAATTGTTATTGGTTTGCGACGTTGGATTATTCGCAATTTTCTCTTCACTAGCCTCGGGGACTTTATATTAATTTGAGTTGCATAAAATTACAATTTCTTCCCAACCAAAATGAAACTTAAGTAAGTAAATTAAATGAAGATAGAAATTTTTGAATTGAATTAGAGATAATAATATATAAATGAAATAGAATTTAAAGGAACATGAAGTGAGATAGAGGATAACGTTATTCTATTAGATTTTAGTAAAACAGATTGATATGCCATAATTATTCTTCAGAATAGAAATGATTCTTAGTTTTAGTAATTAGTTACGGAGCTACTGTCAGTGAGAATTGTTGGAATCAAAGCGAGTGACTTGGTAAGCTGCGTTTTCATATTTAAATCATAATCTAGGATTGTTGAGTTAAGTGGGATTCGAGTGGGAGAGCGACCTTATATATTCTTAAAGGGGTAATAAAGTGTTTTTTACAAATCTTCATTGGGAGTCCAGTAATTATTGATAAGTATATTAGATTGGAAGATGGCAGTATAATCGCAGAATGAGAAAAGGGTGTTTCAAGTTTTTAATACCTGTTAATTTCTTTACATTTCTTTCTCTATTGTTACAAAGTCAACATCACATCGTATGAATTTCATATTTGGCGTAACGTTCATTTTTTTTTCTCTTTGAAGTTCTTGTTGCCCTATTTAGTAGAGGTAATCCAATTTAATTTCCTGTTCTTTCACTTCTCATGGGCTCAGAAGCCACAAAAAATGACACAGTTCGAAACAAAACAAATTTTCGGCCCTGTAGAAGAACAAACTGCACACACATTTTAACATTTACTGTATTCTAACCTTCAATGAATTTAAATCACGATTTATAAATTATTTATTATCTTAAAATATTGAATGCCTGAAATAATAGTTATCGTTTAGATAACCATATGAGTTTTATTAAACTGTTTTAAAAATAATTTTGAAGATTTAGTTGTTTCGATTTTTCCATCATTTAACCATTTTCAAATTTTTGAGATAAAGTTATTATTACAATATATATCATAACATTTTTGGTGTATAGACAATAACAATAATTTAGTTATAAGAACATGTAAGTTCAAAAGTTAAATAAAGGAAAGTTTTTATTTGCTTAATCCTTACACCTTACTAAGTGTTAAGATATATTTTAAAGATATATTTCGCAATCGAAATACTGAAAAAAAATCAGAAAGGTTAGCTATTTCCCTCTCTACTGTAAAAAGTAAGAAGAAAAATAGGTCCCCCCCATTTTTATGACTGAATTTTATTACAATAAAATTCACTGTAAGAAAAATAAATAAAATTACGACCTAAATTGAGCATAATGAGAAGGGGAAAAACGTGAAACCTGTATTGGGAAAAGAAAATAGATTTTCCAACCTCAATTGATAAACCTTTATTTCTAAGGGAAAAATAATGAAAAAAACCCCTCTAAATTTAATTACTTTCACAAACTCAAACAATGTAAAAATAGAAAGTAGTAGCTTTAATAACAGCAGACGATAATAAAATGAAACCAATATCACCTTCAGACAGCTATTCTTCTTCTTCTTCTATTTTTTTTTTATATTCGACATTTCAAAATGAAATATAGTTTTATTTAAAATTTTTATCTAAGAAACTATATAAAATATCTGCTCCAAAGTTTATTTTAACGTTATAAAAAAGGATTTAAACTGCTTTTGGTCATTGCCATTGTTATGAATATATCTTTTCATGAGATTATTTTGACGTGGTCATAGTATGCACACAAAAATAAAGTCAAAATAAGTATTCTACGTGCATGAAGTTTACAATACCTCGTGTTATTTTTAAAAAAAAGATGAGAAAATCTCCAAATTCCAGTTGTTTATTTAAACTTTCAATGAGCGTTTTAATATTTTTTTCATATAACGAAACATCATAATTAATTCACCAATAACCGCATCTTAGGAGAAAAAACAATATACGGCAATCGCAAAATAATTCGAAATATCTGGCTCTTTGCCAAATAACAGTATTCGAATTCTTTTAAAACACGTATAGTTTTGACAAGGCCAATTTGAGTTTGTTTGCTGCATTTTGTTTATGAATTAGCGAAATATGGGACGAAAAAACAAAGAAATTCGAGAAATGAACTGAAAAATATTATAATTAGTCATTTACTTGAAGGAAAATCAGAAAAAGCTATTGTTGAAACTGTCCAAATGTCCACACAACAATCATCAATCTTAACTAAAAAGTTTAAATGAGATGAAAAGGTGGAAAGTAGGCCTAGAAGTGGCAGTTCATTAGAAGCTGATGGAAGACGGATTAAGCGAGAAGTTATAAAGGATTCTCGAGTAATGCATCTAAATAAGCAAAATTGCATGCAAGTACACTTCTCAAATAATTCAAAATACTTTAAAAAAGCCCGATTTTCATGCAAGGTCTGCCCATAAGAATCCATACATCTCCAAGAAAAACAAGCTGGCTAGATTTGTATTTGTTAAAGACCATGTTAATAAAATTACAGATATCTGGATGGATGTGAGGATGTTATACTAGAATCACTTGCCATCTTTTTATCTTTCCATAAGGCGGCACGAACCACTTTCACTTTCTCATCGTGGTACCACAAAGTGGCAGTTTTGAACAACCAATTTCCACATACGCGCAGTTGTGTTAATTGCGAGTATTCTACATGCGCACCTGTGGTATTAGTATTTACACCAGTGCAGCCATCTGAAGAACACAACAGCGGAAGAAAAGAAGTTCTTTCCTTACATGCTGTCTTGATGATAAGTCTACTGTCCTAATCCTCACCTGGACCTGCATGGAGACCCTTCTCTTCATCGACAGCTCAGACCTGTTGCATTCCTACTGGATGAGTAGAGGACATCTTACACCAGTGGATTTACCGTTTTCTGGATACTCAAATCTTGCACTCGACAGTTATTCTTCATCACAGCGTTTTAGTCTAGCAAACATAACTTTGTGATACTAGCTGTATTCCTCCAGTTATCATTGACTATTAATCTTGTTTTATTTTCAAATACTTCATTTCTTTTCTATCTTAAAAATGATATTATTATTTCACAATGATATATCAAATGACAAATAAATAGTGTTTTTACATTAAATTTTCCTGGATCATTTGCAACCTACTGATCTGAGTCAAGGGAAGTGCATACGCGTCCAACTACTACTTCAGATGTTATACTTATCGATGATACATAATTCAATCATTTTGGATACATTGATAGAATTTTTATGTAGTGAATTCATAATATATCCACATTCCTGGTTTTATCACTTCATTCGGCTTTCTTTTTATACCTGTTGGTCGATCTTCCGACGTTGAAATCGATGGCATGTTCTGGCGTTTTTCTTCAACTAACAGCGGCCATTTTTGCCTTATGGAACTCATAAATAGCAGAATGTTTTCCGTGTCTGGACAGGCCGAGATACATGTGATCTTCAAGACCTCAGCCGTTCTAGATCGCTTAAATATTTCTGCAGGGCTTTGATGAGGTGAGAGAGATTCGCCGACAAGAAGCCGGTCGAGTTCGATGCCCAGCAAAGAACGGGCAGTCTATGGTTACAAATCGAGAGACAGTTGTCTTGATACGTCCTGTCACAAAACTTCTGTAAGTACCTGTGCATATAAACCAATTAAATACTATTAACTTAAAGCCAATATCTTTCCTTGTTCCTCATATTGTCTTAAATTATCTCCAAACGGAATAGTGTATAATAAGCCAAATACAACGCTCGAGAAACGAAACAGGGGGTCAAAAGTAAAGGTGCAATGATGGGAGAGTTATGCTTTGGGATTGCATGAGATCTTCAGAGATCGAAAGCTTGGTTGTAATGGAAGACACAATGACCCGGTATTTATACATCAATATCAATATCTTGAAATGAGATTTGCATCAAAGAAGTAAAATTATATAAAACACGGGAGTAATCATCGGATCACAGACAGGGAAGATCTAGTTAGGGTCAGTGAATCGAACTGGTGGTATACCCGGGCAGAGGGAGATGCAAAGGGTGATTGATATGCACTACCCAAGATTTTCTCTCGAAATTTAAATACTTCAGGATAATTATTTTATAAATATTATTATATAGATGTTAGATATTTTAAAGTAAGAATTCTTCTCTTGTCATACTTACATTTTTTTCATCATGAAGAGAAAGAAGGATTCTCGTTTGGTCAAAAGTGTTTTGTAATATTTTCTACAAATATAGTTAATTAGGGATTTTAAATTCTGGTTATTCTTATATGTGAATAAAATTACTTTGTTATCATACCTGTATAACTTGCCATTCATTGGATTGTTATTTAGGGAATATTTAAATAATTAACAATAGAAAGGGAAGGAAATGAAAATGGTGAGCTACAAGTCTACGAATCAATAATTCATATTGATAAAGAAGTGGAACCAGTCAGATTACATTCTAGAATCATTGATTTGTCTTCCTCGGTTAAGAAATATCATGTGTGATACTCCCGCTTCAGAATTTTTTAAAAACGCCCACTAGAAGGAAATCAGCTGGGAACGGTAGTATCACATTAGTTCACCAATAAAAGTTTCTTTTAGGTTTCATCAAGACAGTTTTAGAGGTATATATGAATTCTTCGCACCGAATAAGTAAATATTTTATTACTATTTATTTGCAAATTGTAATCCATTTTAAGAATATAGATTTTATGTAGGGATATATAGTCATGCTGTATAGATTTAGGCATCTTAATTTGTCGTAAATAGTAAGCCTTGAGGAAATTGTAAATATTGTAGTTATTGATATTGATTCACATGTCCACAAGTCATTTTTGGTTTTAAATTATTCAGTTATTTGTCCTCGTTCTATTTGAGATATTTACGCCAAGTAATCAATGTGGTATATGATACATCGGAATTGTTATTAGATATGCTACTCAATAGAGAAGTTTTTGCAACAAGAACACGAAAGAAAAACAAAGTTCCAAAATTAGTAGAATTACAAACAGATCGTGAGATGAAAGAAAATGGTCGTGGATCTATTGATCAAATTGTACGATATAACAACAAAAAAAAAGTTCCCAAATCAATTTGTTTGATAACAGAAGTGTATTGTTGTAATCAACAGAAAGTGGTAAACTTCCTGTGGAAAAATGTCTTCGATGGTCCAAAAAAAAAAAAATCTTTAACTATCGATAGCTCTGCAATTGTAAAAAATTACAATCAATTCATAGGAGTGTAGATCACTTAGATCGTTGCATCAGCAACTACTAAATGAAAAGTCGAACAAAAAAATAGACAGTTAAAGTAATCTTATATATAACCGATTTTGCGATGAGTAGTGCTAGGATAGGATATCGTCACAAAATGGAAGCTATCGGAGCACACAAAAAGAATATCCTCCATTACTTTCCCTTCAGACTAAATGCTGCCTCAACTTTGATCTATGGGGGCGAAACAATCACGAAGTCGAATTTCCTCTATCAACTCATCGGATGAATCGATTGAGAACAACGAACCTCCAGCTAAACGTAGGTTACCTGTTTGTATGCCACGTGATTCTTCAAGAAAGAAAGATCTAAGACATATGTCTGAAATGATGGGTGATAGAAGTCACAGGAGTAAATACATACAAACTAATGTGCCAAATTGTGCCAAAATGTAACTCTTTAATTACAGTGCGATATTCCAGCCGCTAAATATTTCTGTGCTTCAACGGCTGAAGAAACTGCTTCCAAAGATTCCATGAAACATAGAGAATTTATTCATGTCTAAATATGCTTTCTGAAAAATTGTAATTTGAATATAATACTCCAGTTCTTATTTTTATTTTTTAGTAGTTCAACCCTAAAGTATCACATGTGATACTTGTCCCCCTCCATCACCACAGCATAGAAAAATAAAACTAATAATTTTGAGCATAATATGATAACAATAATAAATTAGAATCATTTTCGAAGAAAAGCAATTACTATTTCTGTGTGGGGTCTGATGAGGTTATATAACAATGATTGACCTCGGATAAACCAATATATCTTTAAGAAAGTATGTGCGATGCCCTGAAATTACGAACTGAGATCTCCAGTAAATTATGTAAAGAAAAAAAAAGATTAATTCTCTCTCGTCATTAAAAAAGTGGGAATACTGATTTTAACGCAGTCTTTAATTATTCATATTGAAGAACAATGTTCCGTTTGTAACCTTACTTCCCACACGCTGTAAATATCCTGCAATGAGTAATGCAGTACTATTTCCAACTTCTTATCTTTTTTTCCTGCTTCGTTCATTTTTTTTCTACAACCAATTAATAATTTTTGAAAAAAAGTGCTGTAGTAAACAAATCTGTTTCATTCATAACAAACGGTCATTGGTTTTCCTTACATAAAATCAACATAACCACTGACCAGCCACTCTTCCTATACGGCTTTGTATTCCTTTGTCCAATCAATTACTTTCCTCGTCCGTTTCATGTGCGCGTACCCTATCGGTTCAATAAATAAACACTGGACACATCCATTAAAGTAAAGGAAAGTAGGAAGTATAAAGAAAATGGATGGATGAAGTACATAAAAAAGGGCGTTGGTAAAAAGAAAAATATAAAAAAATATGGAGGAAAGCCTAACCTGTCATAACCCAGTTATAATGAAAAAAATTCCCGCGTTTTGTCTTGAAAGGCCACCGGCGATGACGAATGCGAGTGGTGAACTCTTTCTCTCTCCAGAAATAAGGGTGTTCCGGGTTTTTGAAACAAAGGAATTCTCACCATGTGTTCTGAAGTGAATAAACATTGTGATTAACGAACGGATCGTACAATGTGTAGAACTCTTTTGTGAGTTTATTTTTTTCACAAAAAATTGGGATGGTGTTAAGAGGATTATTACTTTAAATTAGGTTTGAGTAACAACTTTTATTAATTGTTCAGATGTGTTTCCTTTCCTTTTTCCTCACTTCTGAATAATTCTGGTAATCTATTTTAAAGAATCAGGACCTTCTATTCAAACCAGGGTGAACTTTTGAGTAGGAAAGGTGTAACTAGGTTATCAAATTAATTAATTGCAAAAAAAGTTAATTTTCTGTGTGCTCTAAAATGAAATGTACAAATGCAATCTATTTCCTTTGTAGAAATCATTGTTTTGTTCTAGTTAGCCTCGCTGTATTTAGACATTGGATTCTGAGACATATAAAATATTAAAATCTTTTCTCAGTCCAAATCTTGTTATATTAGTTTAATGTACTGTAACTTTTACTATTCACCACTTTTTAAGTTTATGAATATGAAGTCGGTAAATCATTCATCGAAATTTTCAATCTATAGAACATTTGGAATGCATTAGATTTACGCTAATCAGGAACAGGAATACTTGAGGCACATTACAAAGTGATGAATGGGAATCGGGCATCGATGTTTTAAGTCCATTTTGCAAAATTCTCGCCTATATGTTTTAAATATCGACATTGAAAATAAATAATTACTTGAATAAGAACATCTGAATTCCCAGATTTCACTATTAAGGATATCTGTCTCTCAAAATGTAAGACTTTAGAACAGAAATAAATTTTCAGGCAAGCAAGTGGCTCTATCAAGCAAGTTACTTCGGCGTTTGATTTCCACCTTTCACCGTTCAAAGTTGAATAATTTTCATTGATAAATTTTTGTAATTATGCAGCAACATGAGAGCTATAAGCGACGGGTTACTTGCTAACACTTTTTCTCTCTCAATAGACGCTATTCTTATAGTATAGCACAACCATTGAAATCGGGTCTTATGATTAATAGGATATATTGGGTTATGAGGGATATGGGGACCAAAAAGGTTACTATCCTTTTTTGAGCATATATTTTTCTCAAATTAATAAATAACAAAAATAAAAAAAAGAATTAATCCTTTACAAAAAGCTCTAAACTATCTTTTATTCGATATTCCAAAAATTCTTTCCGCGTAGCAATGGTAAAACACAGATCAGCCAGCGAAAGATGATTTGAATTAAATTGTTTGTCGAACGTTTCCCATTCCACTACTGTGGCCGCGGTAGCCTATTGGTCATGGCTTCGGATTAGTGACCGACGGTTTTCTTTCAGTCTCGGGTTCGATCCTTGGCCGCTAAAGATCTGCCGTGTAGCCGGGGCTGATGCACGTTAAATCTGTCGGGACCCAAAGTACTCTCGATGGTGTGGTGTGGATGTTAGGAGAGGGGGTGTCAGCTCAGGTGTCATCCTCGTCACTTGATCGTGGCTCAAAATTACGAGGTCCGTCGCCAATAGCCCTCGTGTTGCTTCTAGTGCGATGTTAATAAAAAACTAAACAAACTTAACTCCATTCCAATACTGTTCCTGCTTTATTGAAAGGTCAGATTAACACTGCTAATGCTCCATTGGGATTTCATAGCCACCATCAGATGACGAAGTCGACACCTGAACTAGCATCCTATCTCTTCACATTTATGTCACGTCAACGTGATGACTTTGAGACGCAAAATATGTGCATCAGTCTTTTCTTCCACACGATTTTTGCTTGGTATTAAGGTATGCACTTGCGATTCGAATGATTTGCGAGTGGCTCGCAAACCGTTCGTAAAAATTATTTTCTCAACAGAGTTCCAGCAATCCATGGGAAAAGAAGAATCAACCGCGAGCTTCCAAAGTCACAAGATGATATAAACGAAAGAGCCTAGAATGTTCAAGTGCAGCAAGAAAACCAACGACGTTGTGTCTTTCTGAATCTCAAACTCACTTTTTTGGTCGCCACGAGCAGTTTTGGCGCGTACTCTTACGAGAGTCGAAGTGTTCGCAAAAGTTTTAGCTAGCAAATCTATACGCACCTTTAAGAGATCTGAATTCGCTACTTATTAGTTATAGGTTGTACGAGTCTGTTTAACATGGTAACAGCAGTTACCTGCTTTGCGACGAATTATATGTTTATTTCATAATGCATTAATATATAGTTGTAGTTGTTGCTTATCCCCCTTGGCTTAGGCAAACTAAACCAAGTCCAGGAGACTAACAATTAATTCGAAAACTACACCCCCTCCCTCATTCAAAAGCTGCCCCACATAGGCACCAACACAATCTAAGATATAAGATAGAGAGACAGTGGCAGAACAACTGCAAACAGCATCAGTCGTTTAAAATTAAACTCTTAATGCCACCTGTCCTAAATCTAGATTGAGTGGTCTGAGCAAGTCTTGGATAGGAGCTCTGCAAGGGCAGTCCATTGGACTCAGCGGCATACCAAGCATGTTCGGGCGGGGTCTTCCAAGTGGTGTTTATACTAGCCAAAAACAGGGAATGGACCTCAGAAGTTCTCAGTTCTGTGGAAGGGGCAGTGGAAATTCGCTACCTTCCCCAGCAAGCAAGTCAACAACTTCGTTTCCATAAATTCCAACACGAGAGGGAATCCACTGTAAACATACTGTACCACCCTAGATCAAAGCAGCCAATTTTAGAATGATATCCTGCCCCAACTTATCCAGGATATTAGGTAATTCCTCAAATACTGTAAGGAGCTTTTGTTATCTGTCAGGATCCAAACATCATCCGCGTCAGCCTCCAAAGCGAGATTTAATGCCTCTCTAATAGAAACAAGTTCAGAGCGAAAAACTGAACTGTGATCGGGGTTTTTAAAACAATATCTATGCTCTCACGTATTGTTTTTTTAAAAACACTACTGCCCGTTCTTCCCGAGTCAGATCTGCTTCCATCAGAGTAGAGAACGATGTATAGCATAAAGATGTATATTAAATACAAACCATTAACAAAAAAGGAAATAAAAAAGTTAGAGGGGAAATTCTGGAGAAAATCAAACTGAAATAAACTAACAAAAACATGGAATTATTACTTTAAATTCTCGTATTTTTTGTTTTGTTTAAGACTAGTAAATAACTAATTTTATTTTGTTTTTTTTATTGTTTGCTATTTTTATTTACTTTCTATTGCATTCTCCCAAAATCATTCGAATTTCCTCTCATTGTAATTATTTTTCTATTATACAGCTCTCTAATTTTACGTTTTAGCTGATGGTCGTTTAAAAGATAATTTTTTTCAAATTGCTGTGATCCTTTGCATTGTTTTGAAAGTCTAAAGCGACAAATGCATTACGAGATATTCCAGGGAAAATAGTCCTCTATTGTTGCATAGAAATACGTGAGTTGCGTGTTGTTGGACATCACTTTAGCAATTGTTAAAGAAATTACAATGGAGTGTTTGACTTCCTCTAGTAGGCGTATCTGAGGAGGTGAATGAGGAAGACGCAATTCTATAGCATCTTCCAAACAATATTTAAACACGACAATGATGCTCATTTTTTGTATATAATTCCCCATTAGACTGAATGGAAAAGTAAATTTCATTCTGGTGACTTTCTATGAAGATAAAGACAGACATAAAATAAATTTCTTTAGTAAAAATATTCCTTTTTACATTTGTAAAAACAGAGAATATTGCATTGGAGAACGAAGAAGTATCGTAGAGTTTTAATTATTACCAAAAATAACCGAGATATCTAGATAAAATTTATGCTAAATATTAATTGATCCTTCTATTCATAATGTTGCAAATTTCAGCAATTAATTCCCATTTATTTGGATTCAGGAAGTCTTAGATTGAAGTAACCTATAGTATTTTAAAGTGATAATTATTATTACGAGGTATCGGGAAGTTTTAATTATGGCTAAATTTACCGGGATTGAAATGTTATTTCTTATTTATTATTCTTCAGACTTCTTTCTACATAATCACCATCCAGAGTTATATATTTCATCCAGTGTCTTTTAAACTTTCAAAAGCCGTTTGAAATTTATCTTCTCCATACGGCGGGTAACTTCAATTTACGGCTTCCTGAATTCAAACAAATCAACATGAGAAGCTGTAATCCGCAATAATCCACAATCAATTAATATGCAGAATGAATTTTATCCAGACATCTCGGTTATTTCTCATTAATAATTAAGTCTTCACGATCTTTTTCAAAATTATTTGATTATATAGATATATATATATATATATATATAAGATTTTCCAGCTAATTATCAAAGAATTAATATTAATTTCCTATGTATTGTAAAATCAGTTCTTCAGTTACACGATAGATGGCACCACGAATCAGCGTTATGTGATAGCTCACAACTTCACCATCCAGCTGTGATAGCTCATCCTTCACCTATTCCTGAACAAAACTGAGCTACATTTCGTTCTCGCTCTCTTTTTCTCCACTTTCTGTTTCTCTTCTTCGCATTACCCGAGTCGGAAGTAAGCTAAGAAAGCCGGAGCGCCTTCCAACGCCCATCGCCGATATGGGATAAGATTAATTAGGCCGCTATCTATCTATCTCAGAAGAACTGTTTACTCCTAATAGAGATAACCTGTATATAGATCAGCGTGTAAATATTTTCCCTTCATCTTTTCTAATAAACTAAGTAAAACGAATTCAAGCATAGTCATTTAAATTGCTACGAAGTCATCATAGAATCCGGTAAGGGAATTACTCCCCTAGACAAACCAGCCCTTTGCGTAAGAGCAAACCAGTCTAGATTCGGGATGTACAACGTCATCACCCCCGATCTATACCCACCCACCCACATATAGACACACAATTGAAATTCAATTTGTATACATGAAAAATATTTGAAAGTACTAAATATACCAAGCAACCGAAAACTCAAAAAGGAAAAAAAATGTCTGAAATGCATCAAATATTTTTTGTAATAAAATTAAAAGCGTGATTAAATTGAAATATATTAAGAAGAAAATGAATTAAGGATCAAAAATTAAGGATAAAGAATATTTGAAAATGAATGTACGAATAAATATGCGTTCTAAGTTTTCTTAATTGATATATTAACTTATAAAATATATCAGTTACATAGTCCTGTATAAGAAATATGCATTTTTTTGAGGAAACTATATGAAATTAAAAGATTTTAATTTCGTGAGAAATATTTTATCGAAACCCTTACTTTTTCTTCCCCCCCCCTAGAAATATGCAGTCCTTTAAGGGTTGAAAATATTGATAAGACTTTCATATAAGAAACTGATCCTGGCTCCTTCCATATTTCCAATACTAAATAATGGAAAGTTGTATTTTTACTTCATGCTAATAAGAAACTTGTGAAAATTCCGGACTTTGTGGCAAAGATCTTGTGGTAATTTCTGCTAAATTTTTGTTTTCTGTCGTATTACCAGATTTTTTCTGTTCATGGAACAATTGCACCAACCTACTGTTACTTAAAATTTTTTCCTTCTTCAGTATTGGCACATGCCCAGCTCAATGCTTAGGTACTAATTACAATTTTTCCATTTCTGGCCTGCAAGTTCTTCTCCTCCTTTTTGAACATTTTTTCATTGGCATTTTTTAATAGCATCTTCGTTCGTTCTCTAATCTTTCACCATCTTTTCTATTACATCGAAAGCCCTTGCTGCAATATAGTTGTTCAATTCTTTAGTCTGTTTTATGTCTTTTAACTTGAAGCTTGCTTCATATTTCGTTCTTTTTTTTTTTTTTTTTTGGTTCCAAGTGTTATCTCTAGTGTTTATAACCTGCCTGAATAGGGCATTTTGTAAAGGGGCGAGTGTAAGATATTATTTTCACAACCCTCTCAGATCAGAACCAGACTCAAAGCGGAGCGGATCATAATCAGTCTCAGAGCAAAGACTTTCAGTGTGTAAGCGATCGAGTAAGGATCATAAGTAGGAATCGCTCAGTAATGAGATCAGGATGGTACTTAATTAACTATTATTGTCGTTAATCAACATGGTGTGTTCCTTGTCTTATAATTCAAGATAATAGTTAAGTTAAGAATTTCCTAGGCGACCAGATATGCTAACAGCATATTGCGTAGATCACCAAGTTAAAGGGACAGGATTTAAATGAATAAAAGAAACTGCTGTTGTTATTTAAAAACCTAGTATTTAGGAAAGTAGGAGTGAGAGTTTATAAGGAATCAGAAGTGGCTGAAGAAGTTTATTAGTGGGAAAAAATGTTTAGTGATAAGTTTTAAAAGTTTAAGTTAAACAATATATACATATAAAATGTAAAAG
Source organism: Nephila pilipes (assembly GCA_019974015.1). Lineage (NCBI taxonomy): Eukaryota > Metazoa > Arthropoda > Arachnida > Araneae > Nephilidae > Nephila > Nephila pilipes. Next base: position 99,788 of record BMAW01095319.1, read on the forward strand.
TTCACACAAGATTAAGCCCCCACTTTACAGATTATTGCTGATTACACTTATAGAACCTCTTGCTTGTACACACGACATAACCTAGAACGAAACTTGTTAGAGGTACATGCGAGTTTATGGTTCCGCAAGAGCTGAAAGACACAAGGATTATATAACTTGTTACACTTGATGATCGTTGATTTAAATAAAAATTTTAGGTCGTTGATGGCTTCGTGTTTATCTTATAAGATAGATAGATGCTAAAACTATAAAAATTTGACGAAAATGTATACCTTGTCTTTTGTAAAGGTCGTCTTATCTGCGGAAATATACAGTATCTAACGCGCGATCTGAAAAAGTTTTGTCTTTGCAAGAACTGAAATATTTTGGGGTTTTTGAGCAGTTTTATTTCCATTCCATCTAAACCCTTTTAAATAATTTTTTGATCGGTTTAATATCAATGGACACATAGATAAAGATCGGCTTCCTTTTTATTTGGGTCATGCAATAGGCTGTCGATTGGTTTCATTTGACGATGTTAAAAGAAATGCAAAACACGTGAATAATAATCCTCTGGCTACGGTATTTTAAATGATTTGAGGTATCATTTAGATGGACATGTTCCTGTTCAATTACAGGGGGAAAAAAACAAAATTATCTTTCACAAATATTCCCTTCCGGAAGTGCGTTAAAAAAAGTTCAAGGTCCTGTAACGACTCGTAATTTATTTATTCTGAAGCAAGCATTCAATTAACGTGCATATGAAAGCAATATTTATTGGAGGATTTAATATTTGTAGAACTTCTGGTTCCTTACAGTACCATATTAAAAAATGATTGGTTGTACCTGCACAACAACGAGTTTTGTAATTGCATGAAGGTAGTTTTCATGAACTTTTTCTTCCCTTTCTTTTCATTTACTTATTTTTATTTTCAATTTTAAAAGACAGTATTTTTTGAGGACCCAAACAACGATGATGAAGGGGTAAAAATGATTTTGACAAAAGGAGCAGGAAGAAGTTTTTCAAGAAAACAAACAAGAATCTAACGGCAACCGTACAAACGACCATTTAAATGGTCCCAAGCTTCTTGGAGGACTCAGCGACAAACCATGGAAATAAGCCAGCAGTAGCAAAAATATTCTGTAAATAATTGAAAATAAAGGGAAAGTTACCGATGGTTTTTCGCTTTTCGAATTTTAAACTGAGGGGAACTTTAATAATTTCCCTACAAACATTCTTTTTAGGGTTAGTAAACTCTTTAATTTTACATCAACTACTTTTAATTAAAAATATTATTTTGAAGCAAAACTTAGACTTATCTTAGATTTTCCTTTCCTGTTTCTTTTTCACGTGGCCTTTTCTCTTCTTTTGCTACGGTCTTTGCTTTCTTTCCATTTATCAGAGGATTTTTTAAGGGACTTATTATCACAGCAGTTGTTTTCTTTTACTTCGTAAAATTTAAATCTTAACATAATAATCATTCAAAGGGGGATACTATATTGCTTCATTTTTTTTGTTACAGTTGTATATGAAGAGTATAAATACATTGATACAAAATACATAAATTTAGTTATCATTCTCAGGTTAAATTTAAAAAAATTCTAAAAAATGATACAGGCATATCGTTTCATATCGTCACTCTTAATAGCGACATCTTCTAACCTGGAAATACTAGCTATGTACAATAACTTACAATCTTTCTACTTTGAAAGGGGGGAATTGTGCAAACGAAGTTAATTTTTTTTCTAAAACAGTACCAATCGCTTACTTTTTATTGTTTGCTATCGAAATGTGAAACATAAATTTACTTTTTTATGCAATATGAACACTTTTTCAGAATTAAACCTTAATTTTAACAAGAATACATAAATATTAATAACTCTTAACATCATATTAGATGCACATAAAAATAAATAATAGAGAATTCTTAGACTCTTAAATATTTTGCGTCTATCTAAATTTTGAAATATAAAATCTTTTTAGCATTCTTTTTTTCTTAAATAACAATAAAAATGTCTGCTTATTTTTACAAGCGATTTAAATTATCTTTATAGACTTGATTTATTCAAAGAACTAAAGCAAAAGATTTTTAATAACGAATTATTTCAATTTAAATCCTTTCTATTAATATGCTATGACAATAGAAGTACAAAACCAGAAAGAAAACGAAACAGACGATTTAAATAAAAAGAGTATACTTAGAGTAATAATGAATCAAAATGACGCGTTTTAAAGTAATTTTGCTTAAAAAAAAAGCATTGTATGTATTTCAAAAAAATCCAATCCAATCAACTTGAACGAAAATGTTGTTTAGAAACTCGCTTCTGGACTCAGAAAATATGTTAACTGTCATTCACTTATAAAACTATACAGAAGAAGATGATTTTAATTAAAATTGTGGTGAAAATCTCTAAAAAAGTTTTTTTTTTTCACTTAAAATAGCTTTCGTATTTCCTTTTGATATTCGAAGAAGAGAATTTTTTTTCCTTTTCATTTCGAAATGAATCTCCATTGCACAAAATCCACGAAATTCCTTTAAAACATCTCAGTTTTATTCATTAAGATATTTTTTTTCTTCTCAAAACTTATTTCTTGGAAGTTTCCTTATTCTCTTCTTACTTCTTTTATATTATTGAATTGATTCTTTTCAAAAAACGATGAAGTTTTTAGATTCTATGCTAATAAACCAATAACTTAAAATAACTTTGAGAAACGATCATTAATCGGAAATTTTACACTTGTTTTAGAATTATTCATCGAAGCAATCTTAAAAGTCTTGTACAAAATTAAACATAAGCAATTAAAAATATTTAACGGAAAGAAGTAAATAAAAAGTAAGAGTAATTCACGTAATCGTTTAAAGTAAGAATAATTAAAAAAGCAATCTCTTCATTATTAATCAAGAATAAATCTTATAAGTTAAAGAAAATAAATTGAATTGAGAACCATTAATAAACTTAAAAATTAATCATTTGATAAAAATGACTACGAAAGAATTCGTTTAATATTTCGATTTAATCAACATAAGTTCTAGAAGAAATATATTTGAAAAAAATCCATGATTGCTTCTTTTTCTCACTTTCTAGTGATTTAATAAATACTTTTTCAGAAAATAAAATAAGGAACAGTAGACGTAATTTAAAATCAATGAATTTATTTCCATATTCAGTGCCGGAAATTTTTGAGAGTTTCTTGCAGTTCACCTTCTAATTTTTCAGTAAGGCATTTGCTTACAAATTGAATAAAAACATCATCTGTTCAATTCTGAATTTTAAAACATTGACATTTTGTCAGAAAGCAATATTATTTCATATTATCCTTTACATTAGCTACTTTACACTTATTAATATACATTTGAATTGGATTATAATAGTTTATTAAATAATGTTTACATTCAATATTGACTTTAATACTTTAGTGTTACTTATTAATTGGAGTGATATCTTTCCCAGTGTTTACTTGTATATGTTTTGTAACATTTGTATTTAAGTGGTATATTTTTTAGGACAAGCAATTCAATATATGAAAACATTTATAAATTCCGCGTATCATAAATTATTTTAAACATTTGTAAATCGCAAATAATCAGAGTACTTTTAATTAGTTAAACATATATTGTGCAATCAACATCATTGCATAAAATAAATGTGAATAAAATTAATTAGAACATTATTTTAACAAATAATTTTTTAACAACCAAATTTGTAATTCGGCAATAAATCTGGAGAAGAATGCGTGAAGTAATGATGCGATTTAATGAAAATTTAAAATATTCAAATAAAAACAAGCAGAGAAATTTAAAACAATAGTTACTGAAATCGATTGAAACTGAATACTGAAATACTTTCCTTAAAAGCTTATAATTTTAGAAATATTAACTGAATCTTATAAAAAGAATAACTTCGATAAATTGGAATGAATTGCATAAATTGTTCTTTTAGCTAAATTAAATTATTTTTATATAGATTGCTTAAAGAACCATAAAAAACTATTTTCTATTCTATTTATTTATATATTTAGATTTTAGTAACACCTGCAAAAATACCATTTTTATAGAATCTAAACAATATTTGATTTCATGAATCTAAACATCATTAGATTTCGCAGTCAAACTATTTTTGCTTCATATTTAATAATTTTTATGGTTATAAATTTCTCTTTTAAATGTCTAAGTAACATATTTAAATTTCTATTTTTTTAGTACGAATGATAGTTCAAACTTAAAGCAAACAAAATTTTTAATATTTTTTTTTTAATTTTCTTTTCTAATCAACAGTTACGAGCATGACAAGGAAGAAATTTTAATTTCATAAACGCAACTAGAAAAGAAAAAAAAAATGCTTTGATTCAAAATAGATGAAATAAACTTATCCTGATAGTGACCAAACAGAACAATATAGTAGATAGGAATTTATTCTGATGATGAAAAATTGAACCTAAGAATTTTATGCCATATAAGGCAAAACGGTATGCAAAATATATTGACATGAATAGCAAAAGGGAGCTGAAGAGTTTTATATCATAAGAGATAAAATTGAATAAAGGAATTTTTTTTTATGATTTCTAAAAGGAAATATAAAATATATCGACATGAGTGGCAAAGCGGAATTAAGATATTTTACGCAATGAGTGGCAAACCGGAATAAAGAAATGTTTATTTTGATGGCAAACCGGAATAAAGAAATTTTTATTTTGGTGGCAAACCGGAATAAAGAAATTTTTATTTTGATGGCAAAACGGAAATAAGAAATTTTTATTTTGATGACAAAACGGAAGTATGAAGTATATTGGTATGAGTGGCAAAGCGGAAGTACAAAATATTGTGTTATGAGTGGCAAAACGGATTAAAATTTAGTTTTGTGATAGCATAATGGAAATGCAAAATTTATTGAAAAGTGTAGCACAAAATGAATAAAAGTAATTCAACGCTAGATTGTAACGTAAAAATTCAATTTTGATGTTGTACATTATCGTCTGAGGAATTTGTCACATTTTGTCTTTTGAATTAAAAAAACGTTTTTTGACATCCTATTTTTAAAACAGTTCACAGAGTTAATCTAAAATTCGAGTAGAATGTCCGTTTTGATTATAAAAAGTAAGATTAAAGTGATTTTCTTCGTAATTTATGTTTTATTCTTTTAAAAAAAATTTCGACCTGTTTCATATTGGATACTGTAGTAATACTAATTCCATTTAAAAATGAATAAGCAAATGATGTATACGAGTACAAACGATGTATATGTTAAATAAAAGTGTATTTTTCAGGAATTAATATTTCTGAAGGTGCTGTTAAATTATAACAGGTTTGTTAAATGACGGCAGTATATTCAATGTAGGGCTATATTACATGTATGGAAAGTAGTTAAATAATAAATAGGAATAATTTATGCAATTACAAATTTTTTCCCCCGAGTCATTACTTAAGTGATCAGTAAAAAAAATCGGGTGCTCATAAGCCCGGACTCCAAGTTTGTTGCTTTCTGCAAGACATAGTAATTTTTGTACTTTGGTGATGACATAACGAAGAGCTTAGCATATTGTTATTCCTGTTAACTTTAAGAAAAGAAAAGTTTATCTCTAATCTCTACAATACCAAATTTTTTTGAAGATAAATTGTTTTCTTTATTAGTAATACATATCACATCGATCGTCATAACTAAGTTTATGTTACATTTACTGTCTTTAAGACACATTACATTGTCTAAAGCAACGCAAAAAAGAAATTCTTCAGAAATATTTTCTCAATTGGACATTTTGGAAAGAAAAAATTTGTAAAGAACAATAAACGCATTTGAATACAATTATCTTCCAATCATTCTATAAATAACCCCAAATTTTGTTTGAGTAAAGGAGTAATATTTAACAAGTCTTTATGCGAAGAATGTAATTAATAATGTATCAAATGGAAATCTGAAGTGTTCGAATAAAAACAAGTAGAGAAGTATGCAAATTATAGTTACTAAGTTTGAATGAAATAAAATTGAAATACATTCAATGAATTTGTAATTAAAAGAAGAGTGATCTCATGAAAAAAAATCAATATGATAAATTTGAACAAATTGTATAAATTATATAATTTATTCAGTAAATTTTTTTTTATGTTGTTCCATAAAGGAACCACGAGAATATAATCCATATTTTGGTAATTTATATATTTATATTCTAATAACATATGAGAAAATACTAATTTTAATTTACACATAATACATATATATTTGATATGAAAGCATCAGGTTTAATCTTTAAAGTATTTTTCTGTCATCTATATTAAGAAAAGACACAGCTTACTATTTTTGTACTGGACGTAGCGGAAAGATTATAAGAAACATGGCCATAAAATGCGGTACAAAGAATCTATGAATACTCATATTTAAAAATGAGAATTTGTGTTCTTTTGGATGATCTCTTTTCACCTGCTCTTGCTCATTTTTTTAAAAAAAAAAACATGTTCTTTAACCTACTTTCAGATCCATTTGTTCTTTAGATTCCTCGAACAAAACCTCCAAGATATTCTAATGAATTTTTCGTTATGTAGTTATTACATATGATCATTTTACTCATTTTAGGAAAAATCAAATCGATTTAATTTTAGAAAAAAAATAATACTTTTTATTAAACTAATAAGAAATGGAATATCATTTTCTAATTTTATCAGTAGATAGTGAAACTAAACTATCTCTCTCTTTTGTTATTTCTCAGTGCGAATATTTATTACATATTTACATATTCAAAATAAATAAATTAATTGAAGTAAATGCTGGTAAAAGGAGTTTGAAATCATTTTATATCATATAGTGTATTAGGAATTTTAGGCAAAAACATTTAACATTTTTTAGGAAAACAATTAATTTACAATTCTGCTTATTAAAACACTCAAAAATAACCAAAACTCTTGATAAAACACTCAAAATAATAATAAATATGCTTAATTTTAGTTTGTAGAGTATCTGCAATAATTAAATACTAAGTGCATAATCTTGTTTTATTATTTTCTATGTTTTTAGTAAAAGGTACAAATTGATAAAGGTACGCATAAAGTATATTAAATATTTAAATTCATATTCCACTCTTAGTTGCTTTCCTAATACATATTAATGAGAATAAAAATAAAGAGATAATTTTCATAAGAAATTCTTTTTAAATTTTTCTTAGATTTGATCAAATTCATCTAGATATAATATTAATATATACAAATGATTTTACATAAATATATGTAAACCTAATGTAGCAAAATAACTTCGAGTTGTCAGAGTAGGCTTTATCTATAAAGGGGCCCGAGTGCAAGAAACATTTGGGGCCCTAAGGCTTACGTAAAGTAAAAAGAATTACAAACACGAACAGATATGGCTAATGTGTGATTTTGTTTTCGCTAATATATTAATAACTTCTGAAAAATTACAATTTTTTGCAATTTCTTTTTCGATGCTTAGCATAGCAAGTACATTTGAGCGTTTTGTACACATGCTTGATTAAAAAGTTAAGATTAGGTGGGAATACTCGGGAGTTTCCAGAATCAATTAACAAAAACTAACCATTCGCCTCATCAAGAATTAGTTTGAGAGAGAGAATGTTATCGAAATTCATAGATCTGTTATAAAAATGTATAGGATAAAATTAACTTTATGTCATACTGACAACGAAAAAAATATTGTTAAGTTTTTAAGTGTAAGAGTACATTATTTTAGTTCCTGACGATGTTGGAGCCCTCTCAATCGCGGGACCCCTATGCATAGCATCCGCTGCAACCCCAGATGACCAGACTTGCGGGTTGGTCTTACATTGTAACTCTAAAATATATGTTAAAATGTAAGACCAACTCGCAGCGCTGGCCATCTAGGGTTGCAACGGATGCTATGCAGTCAAAACTATTTTTTGGAAAAATTGTAAATATGTTACCAAAGCTTTTACGTATTATTATGTACATGATATGATTGCTTTTTACTCTTTCTAAGTAATGCCTAATAAAAATGCGAGAACTTAAGAACTGGTTCATTAATTTTCAGATAACAAAATGAATTAGCCAAAAAATAAAAAAAAAAAAAAAGCATAATTAAATGGAAAAAAACTCGGTTTATGATTCCATTTGGATATGAAAATGATTCAGAAACGGATAAAATAACAAAAGACCTAACGTTGGAGCGACCTAATCCAGTTCGGAAAAGCTTATCCTAGTCGTTACCGTTCCACGATCAGCTTTGGTAGACCTACCGAAACAGGTCATCTAGTTCCAACACCTGACTGTGGAAAGAGCGCGTTTGAAAGAGTTTTTTTTTTTTTTTTTTTTTTTTTTGTTCCCCCGTCACCGTTCGATTTGGCACTTTCATTCTTATTGCTTTCTGGTTGCGATGATCGCTATCGAATGCTTGTCCATGTGTAAGTCGGTTAATTGATCTAATCGCGCAATAGGTTATTGCTGAGAGGAGCATAGGCGTGTGTGGTAAGTCCTGTTCGTCAATAGGGATATTCGGCACCCTGGTGGGCAGGTAATTTCTCCGAACATTTGCATGCTTCTAGTACGAGAATGGGCCTCCGAGTGGGAGAAAATGCCAGCAATACCTTAGAGCTTCTCCGGGGGTGTATAGTCTGCCGTAACACGTCGTGTTATAGGTTATGCACCTGGAATAGCAGAAAGGTGGAAACGATTCTGAATAACTCGGGAAAACGAAGAACAGGTTTCTGGTGGACGTCTGACTCGGGTGCTCCTGCTCTTTTAGATGAACTGGTTCTAAAAAATAGGTCGTTCATTAGGTCACCATCCCTACTCCTATTTGAGCAGACTAAAAGTCCTCAAAACATATTCTTCATCTTCACTTGACAAGTTCAGAAGGTCTTCATCTAAATCACTCAAATAATCTTCATCATCACTGTGTTAAGCCCCCTTAGTTGTTTTAACACTTCATCCATGTATTTTCAATTTTTTTCCACAACGAATATATATGTTTAAATATATTTATAATATAACAACTATAAAGATAGATTATATAAATTTAAGTTTACTGATAAAAAAAAATGTATAAGTGATAATAAGATTCTAATACGACTGATTCTAGCAACGCGCCTGTTGCAACTTTAACAAAATCTCACAAAAATGATCATATACTACGCAACACAAAAGTAAAAAAATTATATAATTACCAACAAAAGAATCCTAAAACTGTTAAATGATACAAAGTTATCCTACCAATCTGACAATTGCTTATTTGCGTTAAACAGTAATTAAACACTAATAACTGTTCATAATCAAACACTAACAACAGTACATTAATTTAAAAACCGTGTCGAGCCACACTCATCGTCGGACTTGATGCAAAAAAAATTGTTGAAAAAAAAATATTTTCATCACTTTAGTGGAAAGTTTTTTGTCCCATGGTGGAGGGAGTTACCTTGATGATCTTAGCAATGTCATCGGTCGTCAAAACAAGTGCTATGTGAAATACGCACTTTACGAAATAAAGGCATGTTTGAGGGGACCATTCCGAACAGATTCGTTAGAAGTACACCATAAATTTGGACAAAGATCCTCGTTAAATGCAACTGGATTTGTGGGATAGATCAAGTAACGTTTCTGTTTCTCATGAACTTCGAGGTCAAGACTTAACTTTCTTGTTATTCAGTTTTCTGGGAACCACAAGAACTCCTGCAATTCTTGCTACTTTTTGCAGGAGTCATTTCCTTACCCAGTTGGTGTTACCAGAGAGACCAATAGCTGAAATAATAATTTTAGTTATCAAGCCAACATTAAAGATTATGTCCCATGGTTTTTAAATGGCAGGGTCAATTTAATTATACACAAAAATTCCGAAGAGAAGGACAATGCATATCTCATAAATGTTCAACTAGAACGTTTGTGCATTACAACAACTGTAATACTTATTCTAACGAAACAAACGTTACTTTTGCATAACAAATGTAAGTGCTATAAGCACTTAATGTAAATATCGTCTATGATATTTAAATTAGCTACTACAAATTGGGGTGATTAGCATAAGGTATTCTGTTATTTAATGCTATCTGAACAAAACATGACAAGTTATTAAAATGGTAATGTAAGAAACGATGGAAGCGGCTACGGTTGTTGAAAGGATTATGGAGACTTTACATTTATCAAAACGATGATGGAAGTTATAGATGTTGAAACAGTGATGAAGGTTACAATTATAAAAGAAAGGAAGGAGAATATGATGAAATGTTATGGTTATTAAAATGATGACGAAATTTCGGTTGAATTTATTGCTTGAAGAAAGAAGATAAGGACACTTATAAATAAAACATATCCACGTTTAATGATAACAGGAAAAATTCCTAAAAAGACTTCATTTCAGTGATGACGAAATGGAGTGAAAGCGAATTACACCCTGTACTTTCAATAGTAATAATTTAGAAATGTCATTGACAGTGTCTACGAATTTCTTCTCTTAGGCTGTTTTGGCATCATTCTTAGAACCTCATAACCCAGTCATCATTTGAGACCTGCAATGACAAACGAAAACGAAAATAATGAATAGCTTGGAAATGTCAGAAAACATTTGCATAGAAGACTGCTAAAACAAAAACAATAGTTTCCGGAAAATGTTATTGCTTCTAGAACTAAAACTTTTGATCCAATTGTCTTTTAAAAGTAACAGTTTTAGGTCAAGTCACTTTAATCTTTGTCATACAGATGGAGAGATGCTTGGATGGCAGTCATGCATATTCATAGATTATTTTTGAAGCTGAATAACAATTCTAAAAAAACGTCTTAGGAAATTATTTAAATAGAGCAAAAATATGTATAAATTAGTTTATGTTTGATGAATTAACTGAAATTTGAGCAATTTCAATTTTATTCAATGTTTGGGGGTAATAAGTATAAAACATGCATTTTCTCTCCTTAGACTCTAATGAAAATATAGAGCCTTTAAAAAAGTGTAAACTTTTGATCCAAAGTAGGTTAAAACTAAAAAAAAAAAAAAAAAAAAAGACCATAAACGCGTAGTAAATTAAGCATGTATGAATCATTTCCTAAATTTAAAAGAATCACAATTTGAAAACGGATTAAAAAGCGTTCCACTGGAACGCTTGTTTCGATTAAAAACACACCAAAAGAAAATATTTTAATCTTTTCTTAATGTTTTCCTTAGTATCTTTAGTGCATACTGTACAGATAAATGATCTTAACTTCTATAATATAGTTTAATAGAATAATTTAACCAGTTTTTGTGACATAGTTTGGTAGAATCTCATTTAGTGAGAGTATAGTCTTATAATATTTTTTGGTTAAACATAACATTTTATAAAATCACTTCACAATGAGATAATAATATATTGTTTTAACGTTTTATATTAATTATTTCTAACACTACAATTTGTAAAAAGGAATTTATATAATACTGCAATTCATTTTTTTTTTCAGTATGCTTTTTGCTATACAGTAATCAGACACCTCATCTTGAAAAGTTTATATATGCTTTCTCTTATAACATCGTTTGGTATTGAAATAATTTATAAAATGAAGTTACATTGTGTTAAATGTAGACTGTTTTTATTATTATACAAGGTGAACACAAAAGCTTTCGGATTAATACTACCTTGAGCGAAGCTAGAATAGTACACATTTCTCCCGCTAGGGGGGTGTCTTGCAACTCCTTGCGATTTCAGTATTGCCTATATAGTCGCCAGGAATGGTTTGTCTGTTCGTTGCAAATTTTTAGCCATAATTTTTCTGCTTTCAGCTTGTTTTTTCAATGGCTGATTTAAGTGAACAACAAATTGCAGGGATTTTTCTTTTTGCTCAAGAAAAACGAAGAAACTATTGTTGAAAACAGTACTCTAGATGAAACTCAATTGAACAAGCAGTTTACTCATTTAAAAAATGGTGACATGTCAATTGACGATAAACATCGTTTTGGATGTCCATTGACTGCCCGAAGAAATGGAAATATCGAGACATTTCATGTTCATTGGCGCTCTTTCAACGTCTTTGTCTTGGAACTCGGTGCAGCGAATATCAGCAGAAATTTTGGAAACGAGAAGGATCACTACTAAATTTATGTTTAGGGTTCTGACTAACCAGCAAAATAATTCATCTAATTGCACTATTTCTTGCCCAAAAATGGTATGACTACTTTGTCCCCCTACACCTTACTCACCTGACTTAGTACCGTGCGATTTCTTCTTGTCTGTGCTCATGAACATTGATATGAAGGACGTAGATGCGGTGAAAAAAAATTGATGGGAGCTGTTAGCCATAATTACAGATGAATATCAAAAATATTTCCAGAAATGGAATCACCATTTAATCAAATATATTAAATATAATGGAGAATGGAGAATATTGTTATGATGATGAGATTATTTTGTAAAAAACTTAAATACATAGCCTTAAAAAATTCCTGGTTTTTTGGCACCCCCTCATAATATGTAAAATAACATTGATTATAATATTACAATTCTTCAGTTTGCTATGCAATTATCATCTGCAATGCAACGCATGATTTATAAATTTGATCTCATGTCTTATGATATAGAGATCAAATTTTTGATCTCTCTGTCATATATTTCGTAAATGAAATATTTTGAAATTAAATATGTAGCTTTTGAAAACTTGAAATTAACGAATATCTCATGCGCTTCTTATGTTAGGAAATATTGTTTTTTTTGACAAATAATGTTTCATGAAGTAGATAATGCATTCAAGGATAAACCCAATTTTTATTATGAAAAAATATCTCCCAGAATTATTGTCTTTTAAAAGCTTCTATAGGTTTTTTAAATGGTTAGGCATTAAATTATCTTTATTGAATAGGATTCAACATCCAATTTATGCAAAAAATCAAACCGAATATAAAATAGAAAATTTATTTTTAAATAAGGCCCAAAATTCATTTAATAGAAAGGGTTTAATAAATATATTTCTGTAAACTGTGTAAAATCTGTGCCAAAATTTTTAAAAACAAGGGATTTTTTTCAATATTAAATACTTAAAAATTACATACTCTTATGCTTATTGGTATTTCATAACAAAATTTAAATAATACCAAATACAAAAAAAAAAAAAAAACATAACACATAACACAAACATGTTAACACATTTTAATAAAATATATAATTAATTAGCACTCATATTTCACAGTAACTTAAAGTAGAGAAATTATAATATTTATTTTACGACTGGTGTCTTTAAATTGTCAACAGAGTACAATTTCTAATTGTTGCCGCAAGCCAAAAGAAAGTGACATTTTACTGAGTCTCTGAAAAGAGAAAAAAATAGTTCATTTATCTTACAAAAAAAAAAAAAAAGGGGGAAACGTAATGATCGATTCAGTTTTTAAAAATGCGATGCTCGTTTTCCTTTCACAGTTATAAAATGATTTAAGATAATTTAAAAATATAGTGAAATTTATTTAAATTTTAAGAGCTATTTAAAACTTTGGAGTCATGTATCACTTAAAATAATAGCTGTTATTCGAATCTACATTTAGTATATGACCTACTACATAGATTTAAAATAGATTTCGCATCCATATTTTTTTTAAAATTTAAAATAACTAGAGGAGTTCGAAATAATTTTGGTCCTACAAACTAGTTTGAGGTTCATTTTTATGACGAACGTTCCAATGTGTGACTAATTAAAAAAGTTTAGCTAATTTTAATTCAAAATTTATGTAAATATCGAATCATTGCCAGAAATGACTCCAAATAATAGTTGTGAATTTATCTTTTTTGTTCAACTAAGTAGAATCTTTTGGGTGAAAAAAATCCTGCTTCTAGTAATTATTTTAATGCATTGAAACAAGGAAGTAATAATCGTCAGCTGGAGAAAAATTAACACGAATGAGTGAACTTTAAAATGCCACAAGAAATAAAATTCTAAAAAAAAGTTTCTTTTTACGTTTAACAAAATAAAAAAAAAAAATACACAAACATTAAATAAATATTAAAAATTCTCAATAGTTAAAGAACATTTTCTTTTATTTTGATTTCCAATCATGCACATGGCAACGAGACAACGAGACAATTAAAAATATAAAGAAACGAAATAATCTGTAGATGTTAGATAGTTCAGGAGGACAACAGTTAATTACGTTTAGCCTTATTTATTTCGCATTAGTGGTTTCGTTGCGGTTAAAAGATTGAAAATGACCACATGGGAAGATATATTTTTTTTAAAAAAATTGTGTTTAAGTATTTCCGTGTGTGATAACCAGTTATTGAAAACTACTGTGATTTATTTCTATTCCTACTAAGTTTATGGACTGGAAAAAAATTACTAAGTCGTTTAAAGTGAGATGATTAAGATGATGATGATGCTTTTGTTGTTCGCTTGACGTTTTCAATGGATGATTTCTTCAGAAAAAGCGTGTTTCAATTTGTATTTTGAGAATTTAAAAAAAATATTTGAATACCTTTTTTTAGTTTTTAACCCACATTTAAATCTTCAAATGATTCAAATAAAAATATTTAAATGTAAAAACATTTCAGCTGGATTTTTTTTCTATGAATTATAAGATTTCGAAAAAAAAATATCATGGATGGGATGAAGTAATAAAATTTGAAAAATGTTTTTGAACTATGAAAGAAAATAATATAAATAACACCTGGTAAGAAACGAGTTCTGTAAACATGGGTTTTCTTTCAAACTTCACACTTTGCGTTACGTAATTTTTAAAACTTTAAATTTTAAGAACAAATGGGAACATTGAGACAAATTGAATTCATTCAATAATTAACAAAAGGTAGTTTAAGCAATGACCTTTTCACCTTGGCATCGGATTTGGCAACTTTTTCGCGACTTAATGAGAAACTTGGCGTAAAATTTAATTCTTCAAATAATTAGTTTTAATCAATTAATTTTCATCAATTATAATAAAATTATCGTATTGTCATCCAAAACAATCGCGTATAGAAAATTTCTGCTAAATTAAGAGCTTTAAAATGTGAGAAAGAAGCTTTTAAAGTTTTGACCGAAGCATGCAATGTTAGTAGAATTAAACCCATTAAAAAAGGATTTTCAAAAATTTGGTTACGTTTATATGAGATTCAAACAATATTAAAATTTCAAAAAATAACTATGAAACACTACGAAGGTGGTTCAAAAAATACCTGTTTTAGGAAAATAAAATTCGCCATTTTTTTCTAAAATAAATAATTTATTTCTCAACTGAGTTCCTTTTTAGGGATAGGCTCTTCGCTTAATGTTCTTGCCATTTTTTAACCCTGCAAAACGTAGGAATTGTCAAACTTTCGGAATAAGCCTTTATCTTGACGATAATCTTCTCGTATGATATAAATTTTTCTCCCGTAAGCCATCTCTTCATGTCTGGGAACAAGAAAAAATGACAGGAAGATATGCTGGAGAATACAGGGTTACATCTGCAATCCACAACGCAATCTATGCACTTTGACAATAATAACTCCGGATGAATGGGCTGATGCATTGTCGAGTTGAGACAACACTTTCTTCTTTGAATGAGGCCGTATCTCTTTCAATTTTTTGCCTGAGTTTTCCGATAACTCACTGCAGTATAGTCTAGTACCCGTTTTCTCATTTCCTAAGAAGTTCATGAATATGACACCTTTTACATCCCAAAAGATCACTCCTAAAACTTTTCCGGCCTTTGAGACCATCTTTACTTTCTTTGAAACAGAAACCCTAGAAGCAAACAATTGTTTTGCTTTTACTTGGTTACTGGTGTGTAATGATGAATCCAGGTCTCGTTTTCGTAACAGCGCGATGCAAAGTCCTTCATATCTCCATTAAATTGCTCCAAACACAATATCGAAGGTGAAAGCTGCACTTGCTTGTTGCCCACTGTAACCAATCAAGACATCAATGAAAATTAATGAGTGAATTAATGTCATATTTGTTTTAGCGCATTTAAATGAGGGTAGCAACGATGATTACACCAATTTGCCTTAGTAACTCTATTTGTGTATCTATTAATGCATTTACTAAACTTGCAAAGTTGTTCCCGTCACACGAATTTTATACACACAACTATATATTGGGTTTTGGGATTACGAAATAATTTACCATGAGAGAACCCTTAATAAGTGTTTTCGCATAATGCATCGTAGTAATATGTGGTCTCTCAAGACTCTAGCAAAGAGAATTCGCATATATTGATGGATTATTACATTTACTAAAAATAAGTAAATTTTCTAACTATTTAGTACATGCAAGATTTAATGCTGATCAGAATATGATGTATAAACTAATGGAATTTCTGCTGCCGAAACCCATAAAAGTGCCTGCAGTTTCTGCAATTAAATGTGTAATAAATTTCGAGATAACCATTTTCTAAACATGAGTACTCAACATAATTTATCTGAAGTATTACGATCGCGTGCCAAGGTAATGCTTCATAGAAATGAGCTAGGTTCAATCTTATGTAGCAGGATGGTTGAATGCAAACCCTTCTGTAATTCATAGACTATAGGCAATTTTCCTAAAAACAGAGGTGCTCTCTAGAAAGTACAGTCGAGGAAGACGCAGAGTTACAAGTCCCTCAAATGGCCATTATTGGCAAGGAGTCACAAAACCGCCGCACTAACCTGCATCAGATCTTCTCTTGAAGCAAACACTAGAAGGCTGTTATCCAAATCAATTACGATCAGAAATATTTACAGAAGAGAGCTGTATTCAAGATATTTAGCATGATGTGCACCACCGAAATGAAGGTTGAAAAACAAGTACAGATTTCAGTTGGAAGGGAAGTCGACGGAGATTCTGTAATCTTTTCTGTTGGAGTTCTATTTTGTTTACAAGATTATTGATCTGAACCTACCATCGTTATCCCAGTCAAATCCATGAAAGAGACAGAATTTTGGGTCCCGTGAAGGTGTTTAGGCAGTTATCTCTTTTTACGACCGCATTCGTCTGTATATTGTCCCTTGAGATGCTATTAATATCCACTTAGTTATATGGAGACAGCATTCTTGATTTAATTTATACTCCTGAAGCAGATGCAGTAAATGACTCCTCCATCCTGCAAGACTATATGCTAATCAAATAGAGAATAGTTAATTTAGAATTGTCTTCGTGAAGTAATTATCGCCTGATACAATTTGTAGGCTGTGGGCAGAATTTTTAAGAATATAATTGTGCTCTCTGAGAATTACACTCGAAGAAGGCGTAGAGCTTCAAGTGCCACAAACTACCGCTAATGGCAGCTTATTGCAGGAAACCACATAACTGCGGCACTAACCCACCTCAGATCTTCTCTTGAAGCGTAGCCTCTAGAAGCCTGGTATCCAGATTAATTGGAAAGAGTTGCATACAAGACAATGTAGCAATATATGAAGCCCTTTCTTCCCACCACGGAAATGAAGGTAAAACAGTGCACATACACTTTTCAATAGGAGTGGAAGTCGATGGAGGTATGTAATTTTTGCTGATTAGTTCAGACTTCGTCTGCAAGGTGCAGATTGTTGGTCTGAACTCGTCATTTGTTGGTTTGACGCCACCATCCATTGGTTTATCCTATGGATATCTCAATCATATTCATAAAAGAGACCGATTTGTGGGTCCCGTGAATATATTTCGCAGGTACCTTTGTAGATGAGCATATTGGCCTGTATGTTATCATCCCAAGAAGCTCCATTAATGCCTACTTGTTTAGAAAAATTCTTTCATAGTTTTGACGCCGGTATTATAGATTATTCCTTCATCTTAAAAGACAATGTTGCTGATGAAATTGAGAACAGTTAGTGCAGAATTTTCTTCACGAAGAAATTATCTCCTTATTGAAGCTGATTACACACTGAACTCGGAAGCTATGTATTTTGGCATGTTTTCACATTCCATGTATTTTCAAGCCACAAAATAAGCCTATAGTTTCGTTTTGAGCCTTATATATGAAGCAATATCTGATTGATGCTTTTTATTCAAATTTCATAATATTCTATTGAATAGAAATTTGGCAATCTCAGCTTTTGTTATTTTATCTTAATTTTTAGAAATCAATGTATGTGTTATTTATATATTAAACATCTAGTATAGAACAATTTTATTTCCGCTCTAATTACAAATGACAACATTGTTAAAGTCATATTCTTACAAAAACGCGTACCTTTTCTCAACATTAAAAACTTTTTTTTTTTTTTGTAATTTTATTTATATTGTTGCAAGTTATATAATATTAGAAAAGGAAGCTATTTATTCATTATTAAACAGAAGTACCGAAAAATTGTTTGGTTCATGGTTACTTAAAATAAAATAATAATATAATTAATATCACGCTCCGCTGTCTTGAAAATGTGCAAGCTCGGTGGTTAGGACAGTAGTCAAGAATATACTTTGAATTCTATCGAAGAAACAACAAACATGTCTTATGTCACCACAAACTTGAGTTTTCGTCACATACAGCCGAACAAAGTTTTTTTAAAATTTTAATCGCAATAAATACGATTAAATAATGATTACGATTGAATAAGAGACCACGATACTTAAAAAAATGAACTCAAAATCTAACTTGACCAAATAAACATGGTTAGAATTCATGTGGGTAATAAAAGTAAAATTTAATTTTTCCGAGTAATGCGGATGTTATGTTTCCTTTTATTTTCAATAAGAGACGCCAAGACACCAGTATTTCTTTGGAATATATATGGATGTACATTTTTATACAATAAGGAAATAAAACTTATAGACATGCTCGTTGCGTTACGCTAAAATCAGAGATGTTCTTAAATAACACCTTCTTTCCAGAAATTTGTTTCTAATAAAGGCGAGGTGCGTTGCACTATAATCAAAGCGGTTTTTACACACCCCTATCGCTAGACAATTTTCAAAGGGCGCGGTACATTGCATTGTAGTCAGAAATGATTTCATAACTCTATCTATCCGGGAGGTCTTTCTACTTAAAAACACGGCACGTTGCACTAAGACCAGAGCTTTTTTAGAGAACACCCTCTCACCGGAAGGTCAACATCCTGTCTCCCTGCAGAAGGTAAACTTTAATAGATGCGTAAAAGAACTGCGCCTAACACAATAACTCATCCTCAACAGTAACTAGACATAACAGTGGATTTCTTTTAAAAGGAACAGTATAATTATTTTGGAAAAACTACATCAGATAAAAGTCTACTCATGTTCAAGTGTGTCCAGGACCCCTCCACTCCAAAATACAACCTAAGAGAATTTTGGAATCTTGTTTACTCTCAGAAGCCACATCGATGGGGTTTATTATTACTAAGTATCATCAACTGAACGCATTTATTATTTTGAATTAGTATTATGTTTCTTAAGCTATTTTAATACATTTATGAGTAGCTAATTTTTTTCATTTTTTCGGAGTAAAAAATTGTTGTCAATTTCTTATTGCATCTAAAATTACTCCACAGTTCATTTTATCAAGTAACTTTTAAAATATTTTATTTTACATATACGATTTAAAGTATAAAAGCATTTAGTAAAATGCATCGTCAATATCATTAGTATCATGATTAAGTATTTCGATTCTTTATAAATTTTAATTCTGTAATAAAATTTGTTTCATTATATTATATTGAATATTTTTCTATAAATAAGTATATTCAATAAAATTCTGAATTTGAGTGAGAGATAGTATATGTAATATAAATTTTTTATATAACAGTATCATTTATTATTGTATACACTTCAGTGCATTTTTATTATTTTTATTTTATTATTTTCTAATCAAAACTCTATATCACACTCTACCCTAATTTTAACATATTTCTTATAATAATGTTATTATATACAGCAAAATATAATTATAGAGTTAATTAAAAAAAATTAATAAATTTAAAATTTACATATAATTTTTTTTTTAATTCTATTTCTTTCAATTATTATATCTCAATAAAAAGCCTTCAACTTGTTCAGTTAACAACAAACACCGAAGACAGACGTCCGTTTCTAAATGGCATAATTTTTTTTTACAAGCCTAACACAAATCACAATCGCTCTTGAGTTATATATAGCTCATAAACACGACAGACGATTCGGAGCATCAACAAATATCGAAAACGAGCAAATGAATTCTTTTTTTTTTCATTCCAATTCGAACTAACCGTGCGCCCTCACTTCCACCTTTTCTCGAATTCTGCCGAGCCTCGCAAAACGATTTATGGGCTCGCTGTTAAAAAGGGAGCTCGCATCACGAAAGGGTTAATCGTTTGCGCGTAACCAGGTGGCCCCGATAAGAACTCAACACAATACGGCAACTGCACCCCGGAGCAGGTCGTTCACCCTTCTCCTCCCCATCTTTCCCTCCTCCCCTCCTGACCCAGTGGCGTACATAAATCCAGGAAAAAAAGAAGCTTGATTTGAGTTTCGAGAAGTCTGCGAGATTGCCTCAGTAACACTTTCAAAAGTGAAAGAGGGGCTGATTTATTTCACGACGCTAGGCGCAGTTTTTGGGGTGGCATTGCGTCAGTGGTTTTATTTTTTTTTTATTTAAGAGAAGTCTGGAAATTATCCGAGTGTCAGATAACAAAAGAAATTGGAGAGCGTTTAACAATGGCGAAACGAATAACAAGTAGAGGAGAAATAAAGGGTATTGAAAATACAGGGTGGGCAAGAAGTCACTTTACAGTTTGAAATATGAATAACAATTGGAAAAATTGTTATTTTAGTGCTTAGTGTTCAGAATTTGAAAATCAAGGCTTGGTGTGAAAATTATTCGATGTTGCTTTGCAAAGACCGATTCCTTTGCTCTCACAGAGGCCATATGCGCGTTATTTTTCCTTAAGAAACCTTCCTTCAAAGCCTTTCTTCTAAATCTTACTTTTGAGAAAATTTGCTGAAAGATCCAGCTGTAGAAGAAACACCAGAAATGAGGAAGCAGCAAATCGAAGTCCATAAAATCAAAAGAGAAGTCCATAGAATTTGAACTCGAAAATATTCTCAGTCCCAGTCAGAGAATATTTTCGAGTTCAAATGATAATTTTTGAGAAAGAAATCTCTCTCAAGGACTCAAACTTTCCTTGACCATCACGTCCCTGATTTCACTGAACCAGATTTTTTTTCTCTGAGGTAACATCAAAGACCATGTCCTAAGGCTTTTGCTCAGATCAAAACGAATAACCTTCAACAACAGAGTAAAAGCTGTTATCAAAAATATACAGGAAAGAGAATTTATTTTCAAACTGGACAATGGTGCTCATAAAGAAATATTGTTAATTCAAAAAAGTTTCTATATAAAGTATAACGTTATACACAAGTATGTATATACGTGTGTGTGATGGTAAATTAAATTTATTATATTTCTTTTTATTTAAATATTCTTAATGGCAAACTTTTTAAACTGAAACTAATTAGACTTCCTCTTTTAAAAATAGAGATTTCCTCTTTAGAATTGTTCGTGGTATGTCTACTACAAATATCCCGAAACTCGTTTTAAACCGCTGAATCAACTAAATTTTGGGGAGTCACTTTTTTCCCATATGATATAAAAACTTCTGGTTCTATTTAACACTTTCTTCTTTAGCAGACACTAGTTGCATCAGAGGTGAAACTTCGAGCACTGTACTTTAGTCATGGCGTAGTCAGTTCTATAAATTATCAAAATATTTCCAATACTACTAATTAAGCATCATAATCTAATAAACAAAAAATCTATAACAAACGACTGCCTTCTTCATCCAGCCAATTCCTACAACAACATCCTCAAGAAGTTACAAACATCCACACACACACACATCCACACACACACACACACACACACATATATATATATATATATAACAGGTCAATTGAAAAGTCCCCGGCCTACCATAGTAAAACGCATTTTTTTGGCAAAATCAGTTTTTTTTTATTCAACATAATTCCCTTCAAGAGTGGTACACTGATTATAGGACCCTCCAACTTTTCGATACCATTTTTGTAGTATGATTTGTCCTTTGCTTCAAAATAGGCCTCAGTTTCGGCGATCACCTCTTCATTCGACGAAAATTTCTTCCCAGCGAGCATTCTTTTGAGATCTGAGAACAGGAAATAGTCACTGGGGGTCAGAACTGGAGAATACGGTGGATGAGGAAGCAATTCGAAGCCCAATTCATGGATTTTTGCCATCGTTTTCACTGACTTGAGCATTGTCTTGGGGAAGCAGCACTTTCTTTTTCTTCAAATGCAGCCATTTTTCAGTGATTTCGTCCTTCAAACGGTCCAATAACGCTATGTAATAGTCGCTGTTGATAGTCCTTCCTTTTTCAAGGTAGTCAACGAAAAGTATTCCATGCGCATCCCAAAATACAGACGCCATAACCTTGCCAGCCGACTGTTGCGTTTTCCCACGCTTTGGAGCGGGTTCATCGTGTGCAGTCCACTCGGATGACTGTCGATTGGACTTCGGAGTGAAATGATGGAGCCATGTTTCATCCATAGTCCCATATCGACGCAAAAACTTGGGTTTATTACGTTTGATCATCTTCAAACACTGCTCCGAATCATCAACTCGTCGTTGTTTTTGGTCAAAAGTGAGCTCGCGCGGCACCCACTTTGCACAGAACTTTCTCATACCCAAATATTCGTGAATGATATGATGTACACGTTCAGTTGATATCTTTAGAGTGTCTGATATTTCATTCAATTTCAATTTACGGTCATTGAAAATCATTTTGTGGATTTTTTTAATGTTTTCGTCGGTAACAACCTCTTTTGGGCATCCACCGTCTTCGGTGCTCATTTCACCACGTCTAAACTTAGCATACCAATCCTTGATGATTGATTTTCCAGGGGCAGTATCCAGAAACTCGGCATCAAGCCAAGTTTTTGCTTCAAATGTATTTTTTCCCTTCAAAAACCAATATTTTATCAACACGCGAAATTCCTTTTTATCCATTTTTTTCACAGTAACAAAAGTTGCTTCACTCAAAATGTTATAATTCACAAACTAATGATCCGACAGCTGTCAAATTTATACACGCATCTTTTGAGGGTTAGGGTTAACTGAAACACATATGGATTTAATTCTAGTAGTGCCATCTATGTGTCAGGCCGGGGACTTTTCAATTGACCTGTTATATGCACGTGTGTTACATAATTATTAGTTTAATTAATATAATTCTTCATAGGTATCCATTTTTAATTACTTTTAAGACATTTCAGTTGATTTTTAAGTGTACTTGTATATTTTAAAGTATAATTAAATATGTTTATGTTCTCTCTTTTTCCTGTGGATGAATCTATGATTTATGGTTTACTACCATCTTTTTATAATATAATTCACTGAAGTAGAATGCATAGATCTGTAATTACAGGTATAAACATACATTATTCCATTCCAAAGTACAAAA
Organism: Nephila pilipes; assembly: GCA_019974015.1. Lineage (NCBI taxonomy): Eukaryota > Metazoa > Arthropoda > Arachnida > Araneae > Nephilidae > Nephila > Nephila pilipes. Next base: position 123,009 of record BMAW01095319.1, read on the forward strand.
AAGTTTTAATTACATTATCTCTATTTTTCTAAACTTTGGACTTCGCTTTGTTTTAAATTGTTTGATTCGAAATAGTTTGTTATAATTATTTAGGATTTTTAAATTTTAGATAGTTTGATTATTTACGTGTATTTTTGTTTGATTTTTATACGTATTTTGCAATTTAATTTAATTTTTTGCTTATTATTACTCTCTTCTCTTGAGATTTGCTATGTTTTTTTTTTGTGTGTAGCTTTGTATTTAACGTAGTTGCAAATTTCATATAATTGTTATTATTTGTCTTAAATTAAAATTGTTATGTTGATGTGGACTTCAATAAATTTATGGCCCTTTTTTCATGTACAATATGTTGTATATTTTTAACTTAAGATAATATTTTTAATATGATTGTTCTAGAAATTTTTATATTTTAATAATTTTTTTGATTTAGTTCAGTTGTAATAATCATTTTTAGTTATATATATATATATATATATATATTCATAATAAATAACAAATTATGACCAATAAAATACCAAAACTAAAATAAGAATATTAGAACAATTAAATTAAAAATATTACAGAATCAATTATGACATATATTTATCAAACATTTAAGTTAAAAATATTACTAAATATTGAAACATACTAATTATTATAATCTAAAAAGTCATAAAATTACATAAATACAGCATAACATCAATTCAAGAATACTTATTAAGCATGAAAATTTAGTTCTGAACCAAATAAAACCAGTAATTTAAAAATTTATAATCAACTAATTATTCAAAACGGTACACCAAGATAAGCATAGCATATCTAAAGGGAACAGAATTATGAAAAATTCAAAACTGGAGGTAAAGTAATTCATATACTCTCTCACATATTAAACTGAGATAAGTTTGTTCACACTAGATCCACGGATCCAGTCATCACAAATTCAATAATTATATTATTATAAAATAAATGTTATACTCTAAATATATATATATATATATATATCGGTATACACACACAGATATATATATATATATATGTTAGTGTGTGTGTGTGCGTACCGAGTGGTTACAATTAAAGTTACACTATTCAGAGGCCTGTAGAACCTGCTTTGCTTATCGGATTTTGATGAAACTTAGAATATATGCTATATGGACCATGGGGGAAAGATTTCTGCAATACAAAAAATAGTACAAATTCTGACCACCAGGTGACTTTTATGTAATATTCCTTATGCAAATCCGTAAAACCTCTATATAAACTTGCAGTCATAGCCAGAGAATCATTCAGCGTGCGTTTTTCATCGTTAATCATGCCCTTACAAAAAAAAAAAAAAAAAAAAGATCGAGATTTACTTGTAAAATTGTTTTATCAAAACAGCAGCAACTACTTAGGTGCTGTGCGTGAATATCGTCGTTTAAAGGATCTGCGAAAAGCCCCATATCGAGGGTTGGTTTGAGGAAGATGAACATGAAACTTGAAGAGACTGGAGATTTGGGTGTGCTGCCCGGAAGAAGACAGAAACAGGTTGGGACTGAAATTGTCGAAGAAGTCGTTACTCCTGGAGTTGAAAGAGCCTCCAGTTCCATCTGTTCTTCAGCAAATGGTCAATCCGTGTCAAGCGAGTTGGAGATTCCGTGGTCAATAGTACGAAAAATTCTGTGATCCATTTAAAATGGTATCCGTAAAAAATCCACGTGATGCAAACGCTGAAACCTCAAGATCACAAAGCACGCCTTGAATCTGCTTGCCGATTTTTGACGAGTATGAAGGTTGATGGCGAGTGGCCTTGGAAAATTCTATGGTCAGATGGGGCGCACTTTTATTTGGATGGAGCTGTGAATATTCAAAACTGCCGCATGTGGGGTACTTCACCTCCTAATGTCCTGCTACAACAACCATTGCATTCTGTTTACGTGATTACTTGGTGTGAAGTTACAGCTGAGTTTATCCTCGGACCTTTTTTCTTTGACACTCTCACTCCACAAGTCCTAAAAGATACTCTGTCATAAGTGCACGGCACAGTGAACTCCTTCAACAGCAGGTCATTCCTGCTTTACAGGAACGACAATGTTTGCAATCCACTACCTTTATGCAAGATGGAGCAACTCCTCTCATTGGGAGCCAAGTCAAAGTACTATTTACTGCTAACTTTAGCAATAATCGTGCAATATCCAGACATTTTCCAGATGCATGGTCTTCTCGTTCACCCGACTTAAATCCCTGTGTTTTTTGGTTGTGGGGATTTCTAAAAGACCATGCTTATAGAGTAGGAATTAGGACTTTACCTGATTTGAAAGCTAACATTATATGCCCTGTGGCTGAAATTCCTCGTGAGTTGCTTCGCGCTAGTATTGAAAACGCTATAATGTACTTTCAACACGTTATTGATGTCAATGAAGCACATAATGAGCATACTCTGTAATTGAATAACTTTAAACGATTCAAACATATTTGTTGTCCTTCTTTGGGCACCACATTTCCTCCCAATGGTCAAAATTTGAACTATTTTCTTATTCCAGAAACCCTTCTCTCAGGGTCCATACAGTATAGACTCTAAGTTTCATCAAAATACGATAAGAACGGGTTCTAAAGGCCTCAAAATAGTGTAACTTTAATTATAAACCCCCAGTATATATATATATATATATGTGTGTGTGTGTGTGTGTGTACTGCGCTGGCCATTAAAATTGCAACACGAGGAAAGAACGTTCAGACGAAATTTAAAATCACATGAAAGAAAGAAGAGTTTAGGATAGACAAGTGATTAGTATTTCAGTGCCTTTAGACGACGAGGGATGGAGAAATGACCTCTGGTGCACTGCATAAAAGAAATGTTGTGAAGTGGATTTCTCATTCGGAAACCGCTTTGTAAGATCGGAGCTTCCTCAGAATATCCTATAATGCCTGGCATATAAAGAAGAAATACTTATCAAGAGGTATCAATAGAGGTACGATTGTTGGCTATCGAGAGTGTGGATTATCGCTCCATGATATTGCCCGTCGCACTGGTCAAAATCCAAACACTATCATGCGAATAGGGGATGAATGCTGAGGGTCATACTGAACGACATGCTGAATCTCCACCCTCTCCCATGACTAATGTGTGAGCTGACAGATATATTGTGCGGTCGGTCCTGTAAAACCGCACAACCACATCATGGACCATTAGTCAGAGAATTGGCATATTTGCAGCACGCCCAGTATCCGCTCGGGCGGTGCGACGATGTTTGCAAAAGCGTTGACGGCGACCATTACTTCTGTTTCTCTTGACAATGAAGCATAGAAAGTAACGGCGACTCTGGTGCGCTTAACGGCAAAGACGATACAGGAGAGGCACAATGTCGTCTTTTCAAACGTGTCCCGGTTCTGGTGCAATATACATGTCTTGAGGCATTGAGGAGACTTCTCATCGCCTTGTGGCAAAAAATATTTCGAGGCATTAATTTTTAATTACAAAATCATTTATTAACATCTTTATATCACTCATATAAAAATACTTCAGCATTCAACTACAGAGCTCTGCTCTCGCCAAGGACAACGTCTCGTCTTCGAAACTGTCTGACGTCTGGGCGAGCAGCGTAACAATTTCCACTGTTGCAAGGGGAAGTGACGTCAATCAAATAGAGTGTAACATTTCCAAGAATAAAGAAACAAACACGCACACAAAAAATGTATATGAGCCATGACGTCACAGCCTGCTTGCATTCGATATTGGCACAAGAGGTCCTGTAACTAGTGTTATAGTTTGGGCAGCCATTGGGTACACGACACGCACATCTCTAGTTGGGATCGACGGTAATTTGAATGCAGATCTGCACATTTTTGACATCATACGTCCAATGGTTGTGACCTATCTTCGAGGCCTGCCTATCTTTCAACAAGATAATGCAAGACTACAAGTTGCACTTCGTGATCTTAACTTCCCCGATACACAGAGAATTCGATTGTTGGCCTATCCAGTACAATCTCCAGATCTGCCTCCCATTATGAACATCTGGTCATGAGTTACTGAGAGACTGGCTCGCTACCTATTTATAGGTGAGACGTTTGATGAAGTGTGGCACAGACATGAAGAAACAGAATGAGTTGCCCGTTTCTGCCATCGAAGTCCAGTTCGATTCCATGCTTAAACGGGTAAGGGCCGTTTTAGCTACCAGGGAGGGCAGCTGTTTCTACTAATTTCGCACCCCTGCAAACCCCCAAACTGCTTGCAAATTTAATCATTTTGTCTCCATGCCATTCTGTGAATGTATAAATATATTTTTTGTATTTGCTTTATTTCATGGTGTTGCAATTTCAATGGTCAGCAGAGTTTAAATGTAAGGGATTAGATTCTAGGGGTATAAATGATGAGACGTGATTATTTACAAAGACAACGTTTAATTGGACATAATTGAAAAAAAGACAAAATAAAAATGTAGTTACGAAGATACTACAATTCGGTTCTAGTGCTCAGCTGCACATATAAATCACGGGAGAGACCAACTCTCTAATATAATGATCCAGAGCCATTGCACTTAAGACCCTTCCAGTCTTTTCCGTATGGCCTCCACGCACTCACTCACACTCCTAGTGTCTGTTCCGGATGGCTAACAAGCCCCGTCTAGTGAGTGTTGTAACGCGTCGTCGGCAAATTTCCATATATATATACAAGAAAGCTGTTTTATATTGTACTGATGCTTCACTCTCATATTATGGATAAAAGGATGATCATGTTGTATTCGCATTCTCCAAAGACAAGCATGAATTCCATCTGTGGAGAAATACTTCTTGTGTTTATGAAAAGGACGATCCTCATAATATCGCCTCTTCAACCAACGCAAAAAATTTATTTATACTAAAATTTTAGGTGCATTTTCAAGGAGAATTTTGACTCATTTTAGAACTATTGTTTAAATTAATCTTAGTAATACTTCTGGGTGTTATTTTGAAGCTAATTATATTATCTTAGCTGAAAGTAAATAAATTTCCTTGTTATGCTGTCAATAACGTCTGATTATTTCTGTTTATCTTTATTATTTAACGCCACTGAATTTTTAAGGAGATTTTAATACAAAATATCATTGCTATATTTAAAACACAGAATTACATTAAAGAGCAGAATAAATAGCGACAATCAGAAAGAAAAAATATAATATTTAATATGAATATATTTATTTGCTTTTTTATTAGACAACATTTGAGGTATTTAAATTAAATTATTATTTTTCTTTCAGTCGCTAAAACAGTTTTCTTCAAGCAAAATTTAAAGAAGTTTTCTAAAATTAAAAGAATCATTTTTAAATTGTAAACAACTTATTTTAATAGAATAATCATGCATTAATAGTAATAAGAAATCAAGGTGGAAGTAAAGTTTAATGCCTTTTAATACATCGCTTTATTAATTAATGCTTCTATATTAAAATAGTATTACTGCTTATTATTTGTAGAGAATCTCCAAAACATCAATGGAAAATTTAACTATATTCTTTAGTTCAGTTATTTAATTTGTCGCTTTTAAAAGTATTATTTATCTTTCAATTTTACAATACTGATCAACGTATTTTTTATGATATTTAATTTGTATTTTTCTGTCAACTAAAAAGATTAACCCAGAAAATTTTCAATAATTTATATAATCCTATAAGTTTTAGAATACATTCAACTACCCTTTTAATTTTAATTCATATTCAAACACTTTATTACTTTTAAATTGTATTTCACTATATTATTTTTTTAATTTCTTTAGGTTTGCAAGACACCACATTTCCATGACTTATTGAATCACATTTCACTATTATATTACATTTTAGGATCATTTTGCACAATAGCATTACCTTTTGGATCATATATCACGACCTTATTGTTTTTTTAGAAGTACTGACTTATTGTTTGAAATTGTGTTCTTTACCAATATTAATTTCTATCATGTATTTTACTTCGTATAGTTTAAAAGTTCACTTTTCTAACCTAGGAAGAACAAAGGAATAATTTAAAA
>BMAW01095319.1:128974-218135 GCA_019974015.1 Nephila pilipes
ATATATATATATATATATATATATATATATATATATATATATATCTTATTTTTCAATACCATTGGAAAGGAGTGTTTTTGATTTATTGTTTTTCTTAACATCACAAGCAATTCGAAGGTTATTGGTGATCGGCTTCGAAATTTTGAGCATCGCTCATGTGACGAGGTTGACACTCGAGTCAGTACCTCTTTTTCCAAGATACCACACCCCTCCAACTTTAGGACTTGGAGACTAGACGTACTTAATGTGCTATAGCCCCACTACAATGCGAGTCTTTAGTTGGATCAATATTTGAACCCACGACAGAATATTTTTGACAATTTGAAATATTTGAAGCAATATTAGCAGCGACCTCTTGGCCATGACCCCTCGGCTACCGTGGCCCTCATTTCAAAGAGAGAGTGGGAAGCAGAGAGAGCTTTTAGTTTGATTATTATTTTGTTTTGAACAATATAAACTGTATTTATACCACATAATTGCTTTTTTTTAATTGATTGTTCTCACATAGAGCTATCTCACCAAAGGAATATTAGTAAGGAGGGGGGGATGCGGCAGAGTCAGTGCTCTAATTTTTTCTAAAGTCACACATTGAATGTTGATCTTTTTAATTATATATAATGCTAAATAAATTATTGAAAAAGTACTCGTAAAAGTGTTCTTCGCATTATCAGTTACATTGCGACAGTGGACTATTTACTGCTACCATTTACATAAATAAAAGGTATACAAATTTTTCTTTTACATTAGGACCCCATTAATTATGGAAAAAAGAGTAATTTGTTTTAATGTTAATTACGCAATGAATCATCCTAAATGATGCAAAGGAAAAACATATTCATTACAAATTAAAGAAACTTTTTCTCTTACCTTTAATTAAGCTAGCATGATGCTAATATCAAATTATTCTCATAACTGGGACATACTGTGTTTAATATTTCCGTAGTGCATAATCTGTCTAAAACACTGTATTTGATATTGTTATGCAACATTCTGTATTCCGAGGTTTATTCTAAGAACTAAAAAAATAATATGGATAGATTCTAAAATTGTTTATTAATCGTCAGGTATAAAGAAATTTTTCCAAAATTGTTTTTATAGCGGAAAGTTAATTAGATGAAAGCGATTTTGAGGTTTTTATACTAAATTATATAATTTTTCGAAATGGAAAGAATTTTGCAATGTGTAGTACGTATATTTGAACGCGGTATAAGGTACAGATGTATTACTGTTGCAAATGTCTCTGATTAAAGTCTAGTTTTCTATGTAAATATTTAACTATTATTGTCTTATTTTCTATTGCTAATCTTTTATATTCGATTTCATATATATATAATTACTTTTATTTTGAATGTATCTTATTTTTTTCTTACAACCCTTTACTTAATTTACCAGGTAGGATTTAAAATTTTCCATATTGAGTCTATTATTTAAAAAATAACATCAATTAAAAACCTGAAACACGTTTGCTTTCGAAATGAGACTTCTATGTAACGTCACTATTGTCATCACTTGTAAAGCTCATAGAAACATTTCTGGAATCCTTTTTCTGTCACGTCTTTTAATTCAGCTTGCGATACAATTTTTATTATCAATTTCAAATGCACATTCAAATCGACGACATTGCAAGCGTCCTGCCAGTTAAGGAAGTAGGATGAAGTCGCATGGAGTGAGATCAAGGGAGTAAGGAGGATGTGGCATAACAAGGTCGTTTTCTCAAGAAAGACGGAGTCGAAAAAGGATCGGTAAGTAGGAGCTTTTTCATGCAAAAATATCTGTAGTGAGAACGACGACAGAAGTTAAAAACGTCTTAATAACTAGCCAGGAAAGGAATCTCTTTTCGTGCTGTTCATAATACTGCAAAAAAGCTACCACGCAATATTTTTTCGGAACGAATGACCGAGAGTTCAAAATGCCGCCACCACTCAAGGTCAAATGACAATCCCCGTCACAAGGTAGAAGATATCGCCCCATAAGCAATTTTAGAAATTTTATTATTATTTTCAGTCATTATACCTGAGAAGGTGTGTTCCATACTGCTTCTATCCGAGCCCAAAGCTCATTCCCTTTAGCCGTGGGACGAGAATTACCCTCGAGTTGCCGACAGACGCAATCCCAACCATATTCAATAGGTGATAGATATATCGGGTAGACAAATGTCCAAAAATTCTTGAATCCTTTTTCAATTATTAATTATAGGAGATATTCATGAATTCTCATACATAATCAGGCATCTATTTTCCACAAAACAATTTAAAAGTTTGAAGGTGAACATTATTTCAGCTACAGAAGTTAGTTTTATTTGGAATGATTTTGTCCTTCAATTTAAATCCAGATTTGAAGAAAAATTTATTCCTTTAATAATACAAAGAAAATTGTCAAACTTAGAGGAATCAAATCCGAGCATAACGGAAAAGTGCACCAAAGAAGTGCAGAATTTTTACCATAAATGTTTCCAATACATCGAAGAATTGTCTGGAACGAATATCACAGGAAATAACAGTTTTCAATGGTGTTTTTTGACTTCATCACAAGTAAATTGGACATATATTGAAAATTATGTTCAGTTTTTATCGAAAGAAATGCCTGCTATTAAAATCAATGAGAATTTGAAGAAATTAGAAGACTGAATGTATACTTAATTTCTGATAAATTTGAATTACGGGAAAATGAACATTTTTAAACTGATAAAAGATGGAAGGAAATATTTAACCATTTCTAAAATAAACACAATCCATATGAAAATTTAGTTATTCTTGCTGAATTTACGTTGTGCTTCCCTAGAACTAATGCAGCAGTTGAAAGATTTTTTTTCCTATTGGTTAAGATTTTTGGACAAGTGAAAAATGAAGATTGAATGTTGATACTCTAGCTGCAGCACTCACCATAAAATTCAATATGAAGGATATTTCTTTCTCCAAAATTTCAAATACATTATTAGAAAATGATATATTTACAAAAAAATATTCATTCAATGAAAAAATATTCATTTAATTAAATTATTAAAAGGGATGTAAGTATAATTTGTTCTTTTTCTTTGAATTAATAAAATGGTTTTAATTTTTTCGTCCTTCTTTTTATCGTAAGAAATTGGTCATCTTATTATTCAGTATTCATTGACATGTGGTCTCGTGATATATTCCGAATGATTCTGTTATTCTCATTCTTATTTGTTGTCTATTCCAACATATGATCGCTGAAACCATTTCGATGTTTTCTGCGGTGCGGGAAGTCTACGGACCACCAACACGTTCGTTAACAATGACGCATTCCCAACCTTCTGTGAAATGTCTATGCCGCTCAAAAGTTTGCGATCGCGATACTACAACACTATCATACACATGCTGCCGTAAGTCATCGTAGCTCAACATTTGATATTAATTCTCTGTTCAACAAACCTTTCAATCGCCTTTTACTAAAAGTACCCTTCTACAAAATACGATGCCATGTCGAGCTACCAGCCACACGATTTGTGTCAAACCACTTTTAGAAAAGCGGTAGAAGGTGGTAACAGAAATATTGTGGTAGTCGTTCTACTGCAAGTACTTTTTAAGTTATAGAATAAGAGTCTTGGAACTTTTGAATCCTACCTCACTTTACATAGTTCAATATAGATGAGGAATACAAGTAAAGTTGAACATATTGTATATCTTACCTATGAACAAATAAAGAATAATAAAAACAATCCATACATATTAGACAAAAATAGTCATTTCAATTTAACATTTATTTTTGTTGAAAAAGTTTTAAAATGGAACTCTTTTAACGGAATTTTTTCTAAAATATTTTAAATGCTTTCTTCAATAAGAATCTGAAAATTTGTATTGTTCAATCAATCTGAAGATATGTATTGTTTCATAATTTTTTTAAAATATATATTTTCTACTGATATTTAATACGAAATAAATTAGCATTAAGTTTTTAAAGTTTACAAATTAGTAATACGCTCTAATCTAAACCGTATCTTATTCACCAGGTCTGCATGTTTGAAAATGGCAATGATAATGACTTTGTTTAAGAAGTTCCAATTTGGAATTAACGAATTAAAATTTCAATAGTTGAAAAGGCTTTTTTCCCATGATTAAAATTTAATTTTTAATCAAAATTAAAAGGGATTAGAGTCGACTTTCCAGTCGACATGCAAGGGGTGTCGAAGCATAATTAAGAGAAAATCATTCCTTGTGTTTCATGTAACCTATCAGTAATGCAAGTGGAAACTTTCAAAGGACGAATTTTCAAGAGGGCATCAGCAACAATTGGAGAGCTATCCGAATATAACATCCATAAGACCGCTGAGCGACATGAAACTCCACGGATGTAAGAGATTGAATTTAAGTTAAAAAATTAAATCTAAACGATGAAAAAGAAAATTAAATTTAAGTATCGTGCTCTACGCATTGTAAAGACATGCGAATAGGGATTATTAGACTGATTTTTTGTTTTAAGGTTGATCTGAAAGAATTGATATATTAATTTGAAAACTGACACCTCAGTTAGTCTTTAAAATTAAATAAAAGTAGAGAAATGTTTTAAAATTATTTTAAGTGGTTAAAGTATTATTAACGCGTGCATACCTTGATTATAGCTTGGGTAATTTTTTTGAATAATACATAGGTGAAGTCCTACAAAGGTGAAGTATGAATTATAATGAAACGCGTAGGATTAAACCCAGGGGGGAATATTAGCAGTTAGAATCATTAACTAATATATTTTAAATGACTTAGCACTTTACTTGAAAAGTTGCGCTATAAAACGCATTCGCGAACGCTGCGAAATTCTAAGAAAAAACTGGAAAGAACATTGAGTTTCGTGAATCTTGTCAATATAAGCAGGTTGATGAAATAACTTTTCGTCACTTTTAAAATTTTCGTTTAAAAGAAAATTTCCTCATAAAAAAATTTAAACTAACGAAGATAATTATTACCATTCAGGTCAACAATCTTCTACCAACGTTTAGACAGCTTTTTGATGCCCTCTTTAAAAAAGTCAAGTGATTTGTGGCTCAGAAAAAAATTTGATCTTTTTTTTTTGACCTCCTTAGCGAAAGTTAAACTTGTTGCATGTAAGTATAGCTGTAGTTGGGGGAATAATCAATCAGAAAGTGCAATGGCTGGACTGTGTGGTGGATAGGTCCTCAAATCTCATCTCCGCTGATAAATCTTCCAACCGGTGATCCCATCGGTATGAAATTTTCGTTGTCTTGATGGAACAAAAGGTTCTTTCTTAACTCATCTAAGCGTTTTATTTCGCTGGAGTACTAACTCTGTCCCGCATACAATTGTAGATGTTGCTTTGTCTGTGGCCTCGCTACTTTTCAAATATTTCGTATTCAGAAAATCAATATACCACCAGATATACAGAATAGTTTTCTTGTTAATAAGTTACCGTTCCAAAAGAAATTTCTGGCTTTGACCATGCTTCACCAGTGGGCCAGTATAATCATAATAAATCCACTTTTATTTGCACATATTCAAAGACTGGGAAATTGGCACTTTTTCTGGTCTTGGAACAAATTTCTGCAAGCATTTTCTGTGCTACTTTTGTTAGCATTTGTCAACTTATGTGAAGCCAACGATTTAATTTGCTTGACACTCAAAAGCCTATCATTGTCCAGACAATTGTTGATTGTGCACCACCTTACTGTGTTGTAAACTTTCATGTTGTTACGTAGTGAACTTCTTCGAGTCATTTGCGCTGATCTATCTTCATCAATAGAAATTAGTAGTCCTCAGCAAGGTGTAATTTTAATGTCGAAATTGCCTCGCTTGATTTCAAAATACCAAGTTTAAAATATACCATAACAGACAATTTCGTCATCTAAACATTCACACATGTTTTGTGCCATTGGAATGTACTATTCTTGCTGCAGAATTCTTAGTAGAATTTTTACCGAACTCCTTTCCACACACTTCCAGACAGATAAAAATTATATTTTGTGACGTTGGGCTATTCGCAATTTTCTTTTCACTAACCTCTCGCGGACTTTTTGGTAATTTGATGTGCGTACAATTATAATTCCCCCCCCCCCAAAAAATGAAGCGTGATTAAGTTCATTAGGTAAAAATAAGAAGTGTAGTGATTTGAATTAGAGATAGTAATTTATAAGCAAAATAAAATGAAAAGAAAAAATAGGGATATAGAGGTTAAAGACAAGTTGATAGATGTGTAAATTGAAATGAAGTATCGTGATTAAATGCTTATGTTATAAATGGATTTGATACAATCGAGAAGTATTTGAATTGAAATAAGTATAATTTAAGACTTTGTAATTAGAATATAAAATAAGATCGATTGAGTCCTGAGGCATTCGAAAAAAAGCGACCGTACGTATTGTAGCGTACCCGACTCTTGTGCCATAATTCAATCAAATATAACTAACACTAAAAGTCAATATCCTTCAAAGACAGACACTGGACAAATCTCACACAACTATTTATTCAATAGCGTTGCAGTACAATGTCTAACGGATATGTGCTCTTCTGAATAACACCCTAGATAGATTCATCCATTCAACAAATACCGAATTAATAGTGTCTTACCAAAATCTCCCCAGTTGAAGTTGACTTAATCACTTGACTCCACTACGATCACTATCTCCCGTAGCAACTCTTGATATCATCTACCGTCTGTAAGGCATATACTCAACGCTAGTGCCTCTCGACCTCTCTCCTCAAACTTTCCCTTTGCTTATATACTCTCCTATCTAGCTCACTTCACTTTATTTCTAGCTGTCTCTAATTAGAATAATCACGTTTCATTTTGGTTGAGAAGAAATTGCTTAATTTATGTAATCAATCTCAATTAAAGTCCCCAAGGGTTGTAAAGAGAAAATAGCGAATAGCCTAACGTCACAGTATTATATGTTGTAAGCTAATGAATTGTTCTGTCTTGTACTTATATATTTTCAATTACAGTTTCTGATTTATTGACAATTTAATTGACTTTAACATGGCTGTAGAGCTTAAGAATGAAGGAACTATACATCATGATTTTTCACAAAACTTTTTACACAGCGATTTAGATTAATCCTTGTTTATTCATATGCAAAAGCCGTATGCAAAATTATCAATGCGAGCCGGTATAAAAAGTTGGATTTTGATAGGGGAATTTTTTAATAAACCTGATATAATTGTGAATTAAGTTGAAATTATTTATGTTGACTGCTGTTTTGACAATGCATTATAACTTTGAAAGCGTAGCACATATTGTAATTTATTTGGCATCATGAATTTGTGACGTTTATTTACGGTAAAAGTTTTGTAAAAAATCGAATGCATTTGGAGTGCAAATTCACCTGGAAAGTATTATTAATCAATCATTTGATCTCACAGATTTGGAGAGTTCGTAGTCTATAAAAATCCTACAATTTAGTAGTAGAGTAGAAATATGAAATGAGACAGTGTCTCGTGCAATGAACTTCCCAAAATAAAACATCCAAGACTTAGGCATTAAATCAGTATTTTTGTCAGAATTGAATCTGACTGTGTAAGTGATTAGAATTAAACTGAATAATTTCAATAAGTCAATGGAAAATGTCATTAAGATTTCATAAATGAACATGCTTTTCGTTTTAAGTAAAATAAATACCTAAATATAAGTGTTTTTTTTAAAAAAAAAATTTAACTTCTCAGTTTTAAAACTGAGAAATATTAATTTAACTTAAAAAAATTTATAACAATAAGCATGTAAGTTTTAACTCTTTTCTTTCATATATTTAATTTTAAAATGATTTCTATTTGGAAATACGGCCTTCGGCTCGAAAATTTTCGGAACAAGTAATACTTTGGCTTCGAAACCAGAATTTTGCGAATACGAAGTTCTGAATTTTGCAAATTTCAAACAATTATTTTATATTTTTTGTTTAAAATAAAACAAGATTTGTATGCATTACTTTTCCATTTTCAGTAAAAAAACTCTCCAATTAATTTTGTGAACAGTTGAAGATATAGTTATAACATTGTTACCTAATAGATTTATTGCTACTTCTCATCTGGGGGATAGATCGTAAAAAATGTCACCAGTTTTAATCTCCCTCCCTTTTTTTACTTAAAGTGTGAACAATTCTATCATTATATTTTCAAGAATTAGAATAGAGATTTGAGCTGTCGCCATTTTGTAGGTAGTCAGACTGAAAGAGAAGAGAAAGGTTGATGTGAAAAGTATTTCTGTCAATTCTACTTATAAAATGAATGAATTTTTTTTGTGAAAATTTATTTTCAATAAGTTAAATTAGTATTTAGATCTTATATAGATAGCCTTAAATATAAGTATGTATATTTTGTATTAACGGGTCCAAATATTAGGATTGAATGTCTCTGTTCTTTTGATTTAAAGTCCCTACCATAAGGCTGATTCGATCCATAAAACATGTTTAACCACGCAGTTCTGTCTAAAGCCAGATACGCAATTTCAATCACGTTGACAAAATTTTTTTGACTCTGACTTCTTAATAGCTATTGATCTTCTTGAAAAAATTAAATTTTTTAAATTCGCTTATTTTTACGATTTTTCGTTTCATGTAACTGAACTTGAATTTCTTTCAGCATGTATAATATATATATATATATATATGGGGGGTATAAAAGTTTCTTTATTCTTTTTTATTTTGTGTTTATTTCAATAATTTTATAATTTAATTACTAATATTGGATTGCCTACATGTTTGATTTGTAAATTTTTGAAAATTATACCTATTTTTATTAATTTTTATTAACATAAAAATATATGTTTACACAGTCAATGTGCTGTATACATACTACATACATATGTGTGTGTGTATAAACATCTGTTACAGTTAATGTAATAAACTGGTGTTTATGTATAATTACCACTAAATTTGGTAAATGTGATAAATTATTCAATATTTATCACATTTACCGGTTAGTTTACAGAATCCCCAACTCGTAATTTGGAATGTAATAAAAGTCCATAAATTTTCCAAAGTTTATGATATCAGATGCACGTGATTTCAGCATTATTTCTAATTTCGTGCTGGATAGACGTTTTTTTTTTAAAATAAAATATTGAATAATGGACGATGTGCATGAGCGTTTTAATTCCAAGTTATTAAATGTTTCGGGCCCTAAGAAAGGGAACTGCTGTTTTCTGACGAAAGAAAGGTATGACAACTTGTTAATAAAAGTGAATAATAATAAAAACAAAAGTAGCGACATATATTATATAACTTATGCTAATATATATCTGTTTTAAGATATCTACTGAAAGCAAAGTACAAAAGGGCCACTTTTATTTAAATTTTTAAATTGGAATTTTATTGTAAGTCATCATGACATGTTCTAATTCTTAAGAACGGAATTCTTAATGTTATTTGAAAATATTTATTTTTTCGACTTAATATATCGTTACTCTACAAAATAATCTAAATTTATTACATTCTCCATTACGAGTTGGGCATTTTATAAATTTTCCGGTAAGTGTGATAAATATTCAATAATATATAACATTTACCAAGTTTAGTGGTGGTTATGAATAATCATCGGCTATTATTAATCGGTCACTGGATTAATTACCTTTTCCATAACACACACACACACACACACACACACACACACACACACATATATATATATATATATATATATATATATATATATATATGTAAATACTTTCTTTTAAATAGTATTATTGAATTATGTTCATAACACAGTTGAAACCAGTTTTATTTATATAGAATTATTTTATTGTAGCGGAGAGAGAGAGACCATTGCCACTCCGCCGTTGGTTACAGACTATTGCATCACAAGATAACAACAGAGGAATAAGAAGAGAGCGTTTTTCATTCTGTTTTTGATTATATAGGAGGGAAATTTCATTTGAAATGTCAGAAACGCGTAGTATGGATGGAGGGATTCTGGGGAAATATCATAATAGACAGGGAATCTGAAGGGATTGTTTTGACAGATTTATACTGGGGTTAAAGCGGATTTAACCAGTTTTAAGAACACGTGATCTAATAAATAAAAGGAAAAGGATACTTTGGAAGGGGATCAGTAAATACAGGAAGGAGAGAATGGGCAAATTTAGTAAATTAAATTATTATAGGGAGAAATCAATGGGAATTAAGTTAAATCATTATATATATATATATATATATATATATATATATATATATATATATATATATATATATATATATATATATATATATATATATATATATATATATATATATAAACTTTTATATTACTCAAAACAGTGAAATAACAGTGACTCATCGTCAAAAATCTGCCATTTGCTTAATTTAATTATAATTCTTTTCAAGCGCCACAAGAATTTGACGGACGTAACCTCGAAATAATTTTTTTTACTTGCGTATTTGATTAATTAAAAATGCTTGAACGTGACAACAAGTGTGATAAAATCACGCGCGCGCACGATATTTCACTCTTGATCTATCTCATTAAAATTAATTCGTTACGTAATCGTTTTAATTATTAAAATATCACTTTCTTCCTATACAAAACGCAAGTATCTACGCCAAAATCAATCATTTTAACAGCCTAAAATCCATCCAAGTTCTTTTTATGTCAAGAACGAATATCGAATATAAAACCTTGTATCTCAATGTCTCATTTATTTAAAGATACTTGCAGTTACTTTCCGAAAGGTATCTATCATTCCCTGTAACTCAAGCAATTTTTCCTGTATGTATTACCCATTTACATTTTAAATAGCATTCCTTTCCGCATTTCGATAACGACCGGTATTCCACTCGCCTCATCCGATGCAACCATGAAAACATCCTTGAGATTTTTCCAACTGGACACACGACTTTTTTCTTTCTGCTCTCTTGTGAATAACGCCTTGTTATGCATCGGTTCTTCTTTTGGGTCTACCGCTTCCGGATAGAATTATTCAACTCGAGTTTAATAATTCAGGGATGAACTGTTAACGATGAGAGATTTGAAGCTTATGCAGAACAAAGAAAAAGTGTTAACGATGAAGGGAAGAAGAAAAAGAAGCTGGTTGTTACGTGTTCAAGTAAATTTAATGAAGATGAAGAGTAAAATAGGACAATATATCGAGAAACTGTGAACCGTAACCCATACGAGTTACTGCAGCATGCGTTAAGAATAAAGAATTAAGATGAATTTTTTAAATTCTTTCTGATTGTTCTTTAATTATTAACACGAAACATGATCTTGCGTAAGCTAACTCGATAAAATTTGTAACCTTTTGTCACGTCTGAGTTAGAAAAGTTTTATTTTTTTTAAAATATTGTTTCTTTTGAGAATAATCGAATAAATTGAAGCAACATTTGTTTAAAATTAATATGTTTTTAATTTATTGTTTAATGCATAATCTTAATTAATATTTTAACAAGAATACAAAAAAATGATCGAGTTTTGGATGAAGCTTATTAAGCATTTAAAACACATATGAATGTTTTGGAAAGAGCACAAAATATGATGCTCCTTCAGATATTGAACGCACATTGGTTTATGAGAAACGAAGACATTCGGAACTCCATTTAAACTTCGACTCTTTGAGACTTTATTGTTCAAATCTCAAGAAAAAGTTTCGCAACTCTTGAAACCACCGCCAACAGGTCCCTCCAAAGAATTGACAAATATACTTTGATAATTGTATTAATAGACCAAGAAATATTTCACTTCAAATTTCCTTCATCTTAATTTTTAAATTTCCTCTTTTAACTAACTATAAGTTTTTATTCAGAATTTAACAGTTTCCCAGATTGTGAACTTTAAACATTGCTCTCATAGGGAACAATGGACTAGACCAATGAGACAACTAGTTCTCGAGTTAGCTACACCAAAACGGATTGGGAAATTTTCCTCCTCTAGTTTATCACCAGCGCGAGTAGCTACTCCCTGATTGGCTAGTCAGTTAAATTTATCTCCTGACACAAAACCATTTTCAACCAATAGTAATTCTTATTATACCCCAAGGCTATTGGATCTTGAATTAAAATACATTGCCAAGAAATCCTGAATTAGTTTTCTCTTAAAATTTCATGTTTTTCATAAAATCAACATTTTTAACTCATAAATCTTTCAAAGAGGCAGAATATTTTAAAATTGATTTTCTAAATTAATGGGCCTGTAACAGGCTGAAGCAACTCGTCTAATAGTTTTTTTGACAGGATATAAAGGTCAATATACCTATGTGCTCCTTTATTCATCCAATCTGTAAGCATTTTCGAATGCTTATTTTTGACTAATAGTGAAGTTTGCTTATCACAGTAAGGAAACCATGTCTTATGATTTCAGGTAATGATATCGAATCCTCAGTGGGGACACCACATCAGGACGAGGACTGATTTTTAACATGCATCAGTTCCTATGGATGGTTGTTGTTGGTTGGCTTTATTAACATCTCACCAGAAGCAACACGAGGGCTATTGGCAACGAACCTCGTAATTTTGAACCTCGGCCAAGTGAGGTGGACAACAACCGAGTTG
This sequence comes from Nephila pilipes, assembly GCA_019974015.1. Classification (NCBI taxonomy): domain Eukaryota; kingdom Metazoa; phylum Arthropoda; class Arachnida; order Araneae; family Nephilidae; genus Nephila; species Nephila pilipes. The sequence continues at coordinate 141,414 of BMAW01095319.1, forward strand.
ACATTCCTCTCTCCTAACTTCCCCACCACGCCACGGGAAGACCAAAAAATGTTCATTTAAAATTTTAAAAAGATAAGCCTTAGATCTAATTACATATATAAAATAATTTTATTCCCATTTAAATAAATAGAAAAAATAAAATAGAAATAGGAGGAGAGGAGAATAAACTTATGTTTCAAATAAGTAAAAACGTGGAGCATTTTTGTACACCATATTGTTTCTTATATATATATATATATATATATATATATATATATATATATATATATAATATGCAATAAAGTATAGAATCCATCAAAACAGATTAATAGTTAAAATATTCTTAAGATTGTTTTCTTCAATTAAGTAACAAAAATCAAAGGTCTTGTGATTGTGTATAACGTTGCACTGAAAATCAACTCTAGGGTTATAGAGAACGGACCCTATAATTTTGAACCTCTGTCAAGTCTCGAAGAAGACACCTGAGCTGGCACCTCCCTTACCATACGGTAACAGGAGGACTTGGGACCCCGACAGATTTAACGTGCATCAGCCCTGGCTACACGGCAGGTGTTTAGTGGCATCAAGGCTCGAACTTAGAACTCTACAAAAACCGTCGGCTGTGTTTCCACGACCATGACCACTAAGGCTACTGTAGAAGTTCCTGTGGAGAGACAATCTAAGTGTGGAATTAACAGTCTAAGTGTGCTATTCACTGGTTATGAACCTGTTGCTCTACCAACCATGTTACCGCGATCCTTACAATACGGTCAAATATTGAACATTTTTTAAATAATTGTGAGGTCACCATTTTTTTTCTCACATGTTTATGAATCATTTCCTTTTAACTTGCTTTGCTACTTAGCATTTTAAAGGAAAGAAAAAAAAATTCCAAATTATTCCCATTTGTGTAAACGCCTTATTCTGCAATTTCCTTTCATTTCATTCATTTTCTTTTTACATTCCATTGCATTTCCCTAGCATGACGTTTAATTTGCTGAAGGATGGAACGTAATTTCATGACTGGCCTTTTAAATGAAACTCAGGATTTTCTTTCTTTTAAATATTGTATCACATTTGCCTTTCTTGACAAAAATAGTAATTAAATTTAACCTTTCCTCTAATTACACACAATAACGAGACTAAAATAATTTTTTTTGAAGTATGCTTCTTTAATGCACGCTTGTCGGTGGTTTTCCTTTTAGTTTCTGAAGAGAAAAAAAAAACATTCAATGAACAGCAATTTTAGAATGATTAAGAAGTTTACTTAATTCACGTTCCCTTTCCCTCGCAGAACCAAGCTATTCGTAATTATACTTCAGACAGTCAACTTCCAAGGGATATTTTACAAAATGTCTAAAGAATCAGATTTATTTCTAGTTTTTTTTTTTTTTTTTTTTTTGTCTATTTTTTTCTTTCCTTTCCAAACTTTCCAGATGAGTTAACTTACAGATAAAAATTCAGAACTTCAAAAGAAAAAATCGTCTGCATTATTAGAAAAACAAAAGTAGTTTTATACTTATGAAATACCATGATTTCAAAAATTTGTATGTCAGAAGAAAAATGTTTATTTTTTTAAAGCTAAATCAGTACTGAATTTTTTTTTTTAATTTCATAAACCCCTTTAAAATTTATATTAATGCCATTTTTGTTGAAAAATTGAAATTTTAAGTCTTTTTACAATTATATATATATATGATTAACCATGTAATTTTAATCAAGGTCAAGTGACCAGGAAAATATATTAGCTAATAAATCTTATATTTTCAAAGTTTCAATATCTTACTACGTGAGTCTTTGAAATCCAGTTGAATTTTAACTAGAAATAGAACCCATTAGTTTGCTCTCGACAGGGTTTTGATGGAATCGTGACTGAATCCGGCTACTACTTGACAACTTAACCATTAGGCTACCAAGGTTTCCTAACACGATGCGTAAAATAATATGTTATATAATATACATTGTGTTAAAATATATTTATATCAATTTCTTTCTATCAGTTTAAGTTTTACTTCGAAAAAAGTTAATACAAATAAATTTATTTCATAAATAATGTTTATGGCAATAAAATTCGGATATCGTAAATATTTACCACGGTTTTTTTTTTATCTGCATTTAACTATTGAAAAAATATGTTTGTTAAATAAGAATAAATAAAAAATAAAAACTGAATTATTTAAATTTTGAGTTTATTGTATCTTTTATCGGATATTAAATGTTTTACATAATTAGAAGATTTAAAATAAACTATCTCGATAATATTCCCCTTTATTAGATATCATTTGTGATTTTTTAAAAAAATCTTCGGCCACAAAAAATTCCCCTCTCCCCTCTATCACTTCCATCTGGTAATAGTATTTAAAATGTCCGGATAAATTTATCTTTTTCAAATAATATTTTTCTTTCAAGTAACTTAATTTTTCTCCAGAATCAGCATTTTCCCCATTTTTTTCTTCATAAAACGTTAAGGAGTTTGAAGTTAGAGCTTTTGAACCCCCCCCCCATCTATTTTTAATTTTAACACCGAAAAAGAAAAATTTTCTCGATTTATTTTCAGTTTAATTCTTAATTCATAATACTGATTATTTCATAAAAAGGTTTTTAAATTTTATTCTCTTTTCTGGCTTAAGGAATTTTCATAGAGATACAAATGACAATTTTAAAGACTCGGTGTACATACGTTTTTATTCTTTTTTATTACTATTACAATGGCATAAACACATTTCTCATGTGAGCACTTTGCATTAAAATGCTTAAATTAATGAAATAAAATATGAATTTGTAAGTTTAAATACAGAGGGATTACACTGTAATAGTCAAATTAATTTTTATCTAGTTTGCTTAAGTAGTTGGAAGAATAGTTTTGTTTCGAATATCGATTGAAAGAAAACAGTTTGTAATGCCTCTTCATTAATCTTCATTAACTACTTCGGTTGCATCCAAAAAAAAAAAAAATTAAATAATACTGGTGCAACAATAAAAGAATAACTTAATGAAAAAACGTCAGAAAATAACCAAATCACTCTATTAACAATTATTTTCATTAACACTTTCTCTTAATGTATACTTTTCCTCTAAGAGCCTGAATTATACTTAAGAATTAAATAATAAAGTTCTAGTTTACCTACTCATTCATGCCGAGGGAGCTACTTCTCAAATATTGAAGATAGAAGATTCGATGTCTATTATTCTAACTGATTTCAATCACCGAATATTAGCGTGTGCAAATCACTCCAATTTTTAACATACATACCTCTACAACTACTCTCTATCAAATATACGCACTCACTTTCAATAAAATTTCATTCATATATATCGCTATCCTGGAAACAAATCACTTGTTTTCTTACCTTCATCTTATTTGCGCATATTACGTTTCATTTGATTAGGTCGAGGTTTTATTTTATGCATTTCAACTTACAAAAAGCCCTCGAGGTTAGTGAAGAGGAAATCACGAATAGTCCAGTGTTAGAAGCTTATACTTTTAATTTTATCTATTTTGAAGAGTTTAAAGATATCATTTCCCTACGGTAACATCATTTAACGAATGATATTTAAATGATGAGTTGGTTTTATTTCTATGATAATCATAAGCAAAAAAGCAATCGTAAATTAAAGAATATGATTTCGTTCCTTCTATTGAACTTCTTTTCTTATATATTTTCCAATTCGTATTTAAATTCGTTGGTTTCTGACGAATCCGACGACCTTAGTCCGTCCAAATATGTATTCCATATACGTATTTGCACAAACTAATACGTATTTCGTGATGGAATACATATTTAGATTACATGGATCAATAAGTCCCGAGACTGTGCGGTCGTTTTTTTGCGATTTCCTCCTTCAAACGCATCAGCAAGTCAATATAATAATCACTGTTGATCGATTTACCTTTTTCGAGGTAGTCAATGAAAATCACGCCATGCGTATTCCAAAAAACTGACGCCATGACTTTGCCAGCTGACTGCTGCGTTTTCGGACGCTTCGGACGGCTTTCGCCAGCTGTGCGCCACTGCCGCTTCGACTCTGGAGTGTAGTGATGTATCCATGTTTCGTCCATGGTTACGTAACGACGCAAGAAATCTTTTTTGTTGCGAGTAAATAGCGATAAACAGCTTTCTGAATCATCGACTCGTTGCTGTTTTTGTTCCATCGAAAGCAATCGCGGCACCCACTTGGAAAAAACCTTTTCCATGCTCAATTTTTCATGAAGGATAGTAAATACACTTCCATATGATATCTGTGTCATCTCAGCAATCTCACGGAGCTTCACTTTACGATCTTTCATTATAATTTTTGTCACTTCACTCACATTTTCCGGTGTAACGGCTTCCACAGGTCTACCCGAGCGTTCCGCGTCATTTGTGTCGGTACGACCACGTTTAAACTCGGCAAACCACCGACAAATCGTTGCTTTTGATGGACAAGAGTCCGGGTAACATTTTTCAATCCATTGTTTCGCTTGCACGGTGTTTTTACCCATTAAAAAACAATGTTTTATCAGAACACGAAACTCGATTTTTTCCATTTTTTAAACAAACTACAAAACGACTTTACTCCAACCTCGATAACTCAGCTGTTTCTGGTCCGATCGACTTAAAATTTTGACACGTTTCAAGCAAAGGTTAGTACTCTAGAAAGACCTGGTTACTGGTTTACAACGAGCGCCATCTCTGGGTTAGTCTCGGAACTTATTGATCCATGTGCAGCTTATTGCAGCTTATCATTAATGAGGATCCGTTAGTGTTAGTATTATGGAGATTCTAAATTCCTAAACCTTCAACTCGTATTAACGTTACACTTATCAATTCAAAACAACTCTTGCTTTATAGTCTATTACTTTACAATATGCACTTCAAGGTCACAGATTTTCCCCCACTGCCGTCTGTAACTATGACGACAACACGGTTGAGAATGGACATTACACTTTCCTCCTCCACTTCGCTTTATTTTCGTAAACAGATTTCTAATGAAAACGAAATTTTAAGTTTCCCGATCCTCTCGCTGGAGATTTTTTAAATTCTGCATCTTTAAGATATTTAACGCATGAATAACATTTTATAAATATCATTAACATGTAATTAAAAATATCTAATTTTTTTACACTTTTGTAAACGGAACTAAACAACTCATTGGAAAATTTTAAATTAAATAAATTTCTATACGCATAAGTATTATATTAATATTTTATAAGGATATGTTTTAATTAATTATACACTTTCCTTTTAAAATTTATCATTTTGAATAAAGAAACACGTTATTTATAGATATTTAAAATAGATTTTATATTTAACAAAAAGCACGACTTAAAGCTCATATGAATTCAGACCTCAATAAATGCAGTGGCAATAATACATTTGTCATTACCATGGTAACCGATGGAGGAGAAACGAAAACGAGGGACCTTGACACGCCTATTCTAAAGTAACAAACTATAGTATAATTATTAAGAAAGCACCAGTAAAAACGAGTTTTTTAAACGTGGTTTTTTTTTCAAACTTCACACTTCGTATAACATAATTTTTTATACTTTAAAATTTGAGTAACACTCGTCTATCATTTTCATTTTCATTCGCCTGTCTTGAAGATGAGGAGCAATGAAACGAACATGAGTTGATGCTTCCCTGCAACGCCATCTTAAAGGAAAAGATGGATTTACAAAGATGTCATCAGAAAACAAAAAAGAGTTTAAGCAATGAACCCTTCACTTTGGTGACGGATTTGGTGACCATTCAGTGACTTCGCGAAAAACTTGGCGTAAAATTTTAATTCTTTAAATAATTAGTTTTAATCAGTTAATTCTTATTAGTTTTAAGTAAATTATCGTATTGCCATCCAAAGCAATCATGTATAGAAAATTTCAGCTCAATTGAGCGTTTTAAAATGCTAGAAAAAAGCTTTTAAAGTTTTGATTCAGGCGTAGTTACAATATGAGTAGAAGGAAATCCATTAATAAAGAACAATACATACCAGAAATGCATGCGCATGCTGAAAAAGATAATTCCAAATCCCAATGAATACATTCTTTCCGAGAAAAATAATAGTGAAAACTCTCAAATACAGTAAACGACAGTAACGATCGCGGAAGTATTTTCTGACTTATTACAATGATGACTTATAGGAAACACTGGCATACACTGAGACAATACTTGCCAGAATGACACGTAAGCAATTTGGGAATGGTACATTTTTTTATGTTCCTAGTTTGTTAAATACCACAGGCCATTGACTTTTGACTCAAAAGTTGTGACATGTGTCAAGTAATGCGAGCTTAAGAATCTTAGAAAAGCACTTTTTACTTTTATTTATTCAGAACGCGAAAAAATGTTTGTTTAACTACTTGTATTTATTATTGTTTAAGAGTTGCTATAAATCATTTGTTTGCTTTGATAAACAAAGATTAACAAACTGCATTTTTGCACAAAGTTTGAAGTTTATAGTGTTTACTTTTGAAAAGCAAATTCACCTGTTAATTGATAGGACTTTTAACATTTTTATGGGTATATGTGTGTAAATTCGCGTTGACTTCGAAAGTTGGAGCCATTTCTGCAAAACTTACACCAATCCAATCAACGTTTAGCAATATTTTTTGTGGTCGGCGAAAATGTCCGGCGGGATTTACCCAAATGTATTTTTAAGTATTATTCTCAATATTATTTATATGATTTCTTTGATGTATGAGTTGATGTATCTATTAGACATAATTATTAAAATAATTTTTCATATTTAAATATAGTAACATTTAATTTATTCAATTACTTTTGAAAGATTTCGAGTATTACCAATCCTAGTATATATAAAACTTTAAAAAAAATAATAAAAAAATTGACTGGAATTGACTTCGCTAATTTCATTTTAACACGTGTATCCTTTTTTTTCTTCTTGTGATAAATTCTCGAAAGCAGTAGTATTGTTCAAAATGAATATTATTTAGTGTAAAGCAGAAGAGTTTGCGTACTTCCGAGTCCCAGGCTCCACTGAAGCTATTATTATCAAGAAAAGAAAATACCATCTTCAAATTCCTAATACATGTTTATTTTCACGTGTTAAACTTTCCAAAATAAAAACACTTTGCAACAAGTTTTGTTAACAACAACCAACAGATGATATATATTACCATAAAAATCAGTTATTAAATCAAATACTAAAATAAGAGCAAACGATAAATTATTTAAAGCAGACAATGACATTCTGTTCGGATATAAAAATAAAAGCAGACCATAAAATGTAAAATGAAATATATCTTAAGCAAACAAAATGTAATTATTGTAATTATAGTGAATTATATTGTCACTCTTTTAAATCTAACTCTATGTATCCATTATTTTAAGCCCACGCAGTTTTGTTGTCACCACTTTCTCAAAACAACATGTTAGCACATATTAATATCAACCAAACTACGGAGAGGGAATCTAAAAATCGACAGAAACCTAGTGATTTAAATGAAGTTCTTACGCTTTTAAAGTTTCAACAAATCGGCACGTTGAAGATAAACGTTATACACTTCTTAAATCAAATATTTATTTTAAATTGCCTGCAATTATTATTATTATTGAGGTAAATATATAACTTTGGTATAAGATATACTTTTGGCTATCAAAATTTAACATTAATCGTAAACTGAAGTGTGCAGACGCTAAATGAACATTAAATTATAGACTGAAAGACCATGATGTTATTTAAATGAAGATAAATTTATAAAAAAAATGTCCTATGCATAGTTCTGCAAAGAACATAGTTAGCCACACAAGGTAATAACTTCTTAAAAGTTCTTATTAAATAACTCAATTAAATATTAGAATCAAAGTTAACGATGAAACATTAAAATGGAAAATAATACGAGTTACATGTAATTAAAATTAAAGTAAACGATAAATTATTGAAATGAATGTATTTTAAGGAAATTGTAACTAAAATTAAAAGAAACGGGTAACTAATAAAATGAATATATTTCAAGCTAAATATATTTAAAGTGAAAGTAAATTGTTCAATTGAATGTAAAAGAATATAGAAAAATGTAGTATTTAGCCTATAGAAAAACCGTATAATTAAGATATGAGACTAACATCCTAATTAATAGTTAAAATTACCAAGTGTTTATATTTAACGTTAGAGCCAAACCTATTTAGTATAATGTAAAAGAATATAGATAAATTTAACGTTAAGTTTATGGATAGAACCGTAATGTCAGGAAACAGAACATGTTTGTAAAAAATCTAAAATGCATATTAAATCTAATTTACATAATAAAAAATTGAGAAATAGTTCTTACAACAGTTTGTATTCCACCTAAAACAAGGCCGCGGTAGCCTAGTGGTCATGGCTTCGGATTCGTGGCCGGCGGTTTTCGTTCAGTCGCAGGTTCGATCCTTGGTCGCTAAAGACCCGCCGTGCAGCCGGGGCTGATGCACGTCTAATCTGTCGGAGCCCTAAGTCCTCCCGTTGGCATAGTGTGGAAGTTAGGAGGGGATGTGCCAGCTCAGGTGTCGTCCTCGTCACTTGAACTTGGCTCAAAATTACGAGGTCCGTAGCTAATAGCCCTAGTGTTGCTTCTAGTGAGACATTAATAAAAATTACACTTAACTAAATCCACCTAAAACAATAGCCCCATATATGGCTAAAACTTTACTTGGCATAGGAGCACATATGAATAAGAAGGAGCTACTGCTATAATCATTACAGGAATGTGTCAAACTTGTAAAAACACCACCGTCAGACAAGTTTTTCTTATTATAAATTTATTTTTCTTAATTTAATTTTTGTATAATTAACTATTTAAAGCAATTTTATCAAAGACTAAACATTAATCTATTTTACACAAAATGGCTATTCAAATAGATGATTTAAAAAATTAATTTTTATTTTTTATAAAACGGCACTGTAAATTTTAACTATTTTTCATTATTTTAAGCAAATCCCGGGGGGGGGGGAGTTTAATTCTATCAAATGTTCATTTTTATTGGCAATTAGAATTGGTAGATTTTATAAAGTTCTCTCTTTTATTACCGTGTTTAATTTATAAGTATAGGTCTGTGAAATCTGCCGTTGCTCAAACTCCTCACATTTACGTTATGTGGATGGGTTGAGTGGGGTGCTAGCTCAGATGTCTACCTCGTCATCTCACAGATATTCAAAATTATTATGCATATTTGCTTTGGTCAGGTAAAGTGGATGTAATCACATAGTGGTCATAGTCAAAGAATCGCGGCTAATGGTTTCCATCGAGTTAGGGGTTTTAGCCTCATGCGACTGAAGTCCCGCCTTGTAGCCGGGGATGATGAATGCTAAATCTGCCGAAGTTCAAAATCCTCCCAATGGCGTGGCTAGGGAGTTAGGAGAGAGAGGTACCAACTCAGGTGTAGTCCTCGTCACTTGACCGATGCTCAAAATTTCGAGGCCCATCGACAATAATCCTTGAGTTGCTCCTAGTGCGACATTAACAACACCAAAATAAAACACAAATTGTCAGGTAAACATTGGCAATTGGAAGTGACCAATGAACAATCTTTATTTTTACGTTGTTTTTTAAAATTAAAATTATAGAATACGAAGATTCTGTACCAATTTAAATTTAAATAACGTTTGGTTTCGTTTTGTAAATGTCGCACTAGAAACAACACGAGGGCTGTTGGTAATGAACCTTGTAATTTTCAACCTCGGTCAAGTGACGAGGACTGTACCTGAGCTGGCACCCCTTTTTCTAACTTCCACACCACGCTATTGGGAAAACTTTGAGCCATGACAGATTTAACGTGTTTTAGTCCCGCCTATACAGCGGGTCTTTTTTGGCATCAAGCCCCCAACTCAATGAAAACCGCCGGGCGCGAGTCCACGACCTTGATGACTAGGCTATCGAGGGTAAAAATGCCATTAAATTATGTAAGTTTGCTGAATTCTTATGCTCCTTTCAATAAAAACATTTCTACAAAAAAATTTGAGGATATATTATACAATTAGAAGCCATATAATTCGTTAAGTGGAAATTTTGGGAAACGGAATAGACATTCAAGTACAGGAAAAAAAAAAGTATCAATATTATTACTAATTCACACTGTTACACTTCATTAGGCAAAACTCGTACGAAATGGTACAAAACCATCAAATAAAGAAGAAATGGAAAACCCGCCATCATTTAAATAAAGAATAAGTTGGTATATTAAATAAATGTCACGAATCACCATAATGAACTGTCTAGCCGGAGGCTATAAGCTCATTAGCATTATTATCTCCCTGAAGAATGTTCTAGACTGAAGGAACGTGTTCAAGTTGAAAAGCTATTCAAGCTTACGTTGTCTTTGAGTGAACGCATTTGGAATGGGATATACTACACAATACATGACATCAACGATTTTTATAGTTAAGAATTCGACCTTTAAAGTCCTTCAGCAGAAGACATAGAGTTGTAATCAGTCAAAAGTTTTTTAAAAAAAATGGCGGAAATTTCGAAAAATTGCGAACGTTGCGCTCCGAATACGCGCGATTGATTTTTTTTTTTTTTTACTTTAGTATATAAATGAATATGAATGTTTAAATATGACTTAAAACGTACAGTTTTAGAATGTTTGTTTCCATTTTTAAATATTGAATGATAAGGAAAAACAAGTTTATTAACTTCTTTCTGTGGAATGTTAAAAAAAAAAAAGGTAAAAATAGTTTTGTAAAATAAGTTTTTCCTTTCTTTTCTAGCGTAGTTAAGTTTAAAAAGATTATTCCTTATTTAAATTTTAAGGTTTTTTTTTATTCAAGTAGTTCTCGTTTTTATTTTTGAATGGTATTTATATTAAATGAATGTTATTATTATTAAAACATAAGAATTAATTAGAAAAATTGTTCCATGAAGATATTTTCAGATTCAGCCACCAAAGGAGCTAACTTTTTAAAAAAAATTGTCATTAAATCATTCAATTAAATACTAGAACTAAATCTAGCGATAAAATAACTATTAAATTACTCAATTAAATATTAAATTTAAAGCAAACGATAAAACATTGAAGTTGTCAAAAATATTCCTCACAGATATTAAAATTGAAGCAAACCATAAAGTATTCAATTGAATATAGTTTAAGTCAAATATAATTTTTTTTTGAAGTAAAATGAATACAAATTAGCGCAATTCACACTTTATTTTCAAAAGTGGTCAAGTGAACAAATTATACCTGACCTAAAGCAATAGCCCCTATGATGGCTGGTTTGAAAATTTACGAAATTCAAGCAATCTCAAAATATACGAGATGAGGCTATTAAATAACGAGAATGACGCTACTAAAGAAGATGTACAATTAAAACGTACAATTTTAGAATGCGTACAATTTGTAGCGCCAAACGCCAACGACTGATAGCTGTTAGCGTGAAGCCTTCTTTTTCTAATGTCGTGCCTCTCGTTTCTATAAACAAATCCATATAGCCGTAGTTTTTCATTTTCATTACTGTTATTTTTTTTGTTTCCCCGGAAAGTGATAACTGAGAAACGAATTAATGTGAAATTTCACATGAAACTTAGAAAAAGGCAGGTACTGATACTTGTAATTTACTAAAAGATATATATGGTAATGAATGTTTATTGCGCGTATGCTTTTTTGAGTGGTTTAAGCATTTTCAAGGTAACCGAGAAGCCGATGAAGATGATTCCCCCCGTGTCGTCCCTCCAAGCCAAAAATAGATAACAATATCGACAAAATCGGTAATCTGGCTCGATCTGACCATCGGTTAAGTATTCGTACGGCAAATTTTTTCACCGAGACATTGGGCCGGCTCATTCCACATTGTCAGTCAAGAGGTTTCTAGCTAAGTAGAGCATTCCAGTGTTACACCATCTGCCTTATTCGTCGGATCTTGCGCCATGTGACTTCTAACCTTTTTCTAAGGTGAAATATGTATTAAAAGGAACAATATTTGAATAATTTGATGCTGTGAAAGAAAAAGTGGCAGGCGTCCTGAAGGAGCTGACAGAAATATTTCAGCTCTGTTTCCAAGAATGGGAGACTAGCATGGAGTGCTGTAGTGGTAGAGGAGGGGTGTATATTGCAGGTGATAATAAGTAAATGTGTAAGACATGAATAAAATGTTTTATAGCGTTAGTATCGTTATTTAACAGACATACCTCGTATTTCTTTCATTCATGACTCTTTTTATAAATTTTATCTGTTATTAATATTTATCTAATTCTTTTAGATTGAAAATTATGCAAAATGAAAATTATTTCGAATAGTGTTCAATTCTACTTTTGATTTTTAAATAAGCCCTAACACAATTTAAATCTCACAAATATATGAGTATTAAAATAGTGTCATGTTATTTTTAAATAAATACAAATAAGAATTAGGTTGAAGTTGTCATAGAAAACAAAAGCCAGTTGCGAAAAGCGAAACCAATTACGCCAGGTGTCTTAAAAAGTAAAAGAAACTAATTTCACAGATGTGTTGAAATATTAATATAATCAATAAATTCGTGAACTGACCAGAAATATAAGAAAAAGCTATAACATTAAAAAACCTTTCTTAAGCGTATAATTCTAAATTTCATGTTACTGACAGTACTATTTTTAGGAAATGTTTTCAAATAGTAATCACATTTCCTTTAAATATATTTCTTTTTTATTTTAAAAGAACTCCACGAGTTCTTCTGTTCTTTGTGACAAAAGAATGATTAATTTTAAACACAGTTAATCTTTTCCTCGAGACAGTCAAGGAAAAATAATACAACTAAAATTTAAATACTTTGAAAGCAAGGGTATAAAATATTTGTTTCCCAAGTAAGATATATCATGCTATCTTGTTTTACTCATGAAACCAGTTAGTTATGAACTATAAAATAAGAAGGAAGTTGTGGTAAAATAGAATCAACTTTAAAAATATATTGAAATTACCACATTAAAATACGCTAACAAGCTCATAATTCGTATTGTGAACATACAACAGTTCAAATATTTTTTAATGTAGAGTTATAAAACTTATACATTGTTATTTTTAAGGAAGTCATGACGATTTTCTGATTATGGGTCAAAAGCTGAAATGCACCTGAATACACCAAATACGTTATCTTATTTCGACATACTTTTTGTTCTTTTGGTTTACGTTAGAATCATAATTCAGGCAAAATTTCGCGCCATTTTATATACTAATCCGAAAGGAAAAGTATCAAAATCATTTTCTTAGTTATTCCTTTTCTCGTATGGCCGGGGTAGCCTAGTTAACGGATTCACACCCACACACACACACACACACACACGGCCACCAGTTTTCGTCGAGTTGTGGGGCCGCGGTAGCCTAGTGGTCAAGGTCGTGGATAATGGCTGGCGGTTTTCGTTCAGTCGCGGGTTCGATCCTTGGCCACCAAAGACCCGCCGTGTAGCCGGGGCTGATGCACGTTAAATCTGTTCGGGGCCCAAAGTCCTCCCGTTGGTGTGGTGTGGATGTTAGGAGAGGGGGGTGCCAGCTCAGGTGTCGTCCTTGTCACTTGACCGTGGTTCAAAATTACGAGGTCCGTCGCCAATAGCCCTCGTGTTGCTTCTAGTGCGACGTTAATAAAAACTAAAACTAAACTTCGTCGAGTTGTGGGTTTGAGTCTTAATGCCAATAAAGACCCGTTGTGTAGTAGGGGCTAATGCACGTTAAATCTGTCCAGGCTCAAAGTCCTCCCGATAGCCTGTCGTGGAAGATAGGAGAGGGAGTATCAGCTCAGATGTCATCCTCGTCACTTCACCGAGGTTCAAAATTACGAGAACAGAAAAGTGAAATGTGAGAAATTAGAAATTTTAGAACGATGACGTCATAAATGAACTTCGTTTGAATTATGACTCATCTGTAAACAAATTACTTGATTATGTTTTCTTTTGATTTTTGGAATTATGTTTCATTCATTTGTTCTTTGCTCCAACACGTACTGTATTTTGTTACTCTATTGTAAAAAATTGTGATAAAAAACAATTCCTTTTGCCAATAAATGTTGAGTGCGAGGGCGATTGTCTTCCGGGGGAGGGGGCGGTTAGTAGCTCTAAACCCATTGGATGAGCTCGTTCTTCTTGGGCCAATAGCCCTTAGGTTGCGTCTAGTGCGACGTTTATAAAACCACCCAATCAATCCTTTTCTCGAATTCTTGGAAAATTAATTAATAAGCACAAGACTTGGCCGCGGCAGCCTAGTGGTCATAGTCGCGAAATCACAGTCGGCTTTTTTTTTTCGTCGAGTCGTGGGTTCGAATATTGACGTCATTAAAGTTCCACAGTGCAGCGGGAATGAGGCACGTTAAAACTGGATGAAGCCTCAAGTTCTTCCATTGGCGGAGAGTGGAAGTTTGGAGAGGGAGGTGTCAGCTCAGGAGTCGTCCTTGTCCCTTGACCGAGGTTCGAAATTACGAGGTCCGGTGCCAATAGCCCTCGTGTTGTTTCTCAGTACGACGTTAGTAAATTATCACAAATAAATACAAAAGGACTTTGTTTCAATAACCTTGACCTTGAGTTTGTCCTTATATATCCCAAGAGGAATTCAATTCCACTAATTAAACCAAAGAACCTGTTTCAATCTCTATGCAATAATTTTAAATTTTAGCCACACTTTAAATTTAATTGCTAATGGTGCACTAAAAATAAAAGGTAGATCTCTTTATCATCATTATACAGGGGCCCCACTTAAGTCCCTTGCCACCCTCTTAACTTCGGAATGGCTGCTGTTATATTCTTAAAAGTGGTGTCCACATATATTAAAGTAGACATGCGCTACTGAATGAAACCACCTGCGGCACCAAATGGTGGAAAAGTGCGGAGTTAGCATTCCTATCTTAAACACAAAATGAGGTGGAGGGGGAAAGTAATTTACAAAATTGTAGAACATCATCGATTTAGTACGAAAAGATAGCGTGTGGACATTAATGTGAAGAATGGAACGTGTAAAACGAGCATCCGCAACACCACAAGCGATACCACTGAGCCACATTGTAGTGTCGTGTATTGCCCGAAAGATAACCGTTTCTCCTTCCATTCAAGTTTTGTGACGTCACAGAGTAGGAAATCGAGAAAAAACAAATGCTCGATTCCGCCGTTCCATTCTTCGCATTAATGTCAACAAGGTATCTTTTTGTTCGAAATCGATGATACTCTACAACTTTGTAAATCGATTTCCCCCCATCTCATTTCGTTTTGGAGGTAGGAATGCTAACTCCGCAGATTTCCACCAGGTGGCACCGTAGGTGGTTTCATTCAGTAGCGCATGGCTACTTTACTATGCCTCGACACCACTTTTACGAATATAGCAGCAGCCATTCCGAGGTTAAGAGGATGGCCAAGGACTTTAATGGACATCCTGTATTTCTCCATATTATATTTGTAAAATCAAGTCATGCCTTAATTTTAATTAGAGTTGGTGGCTTAAAATTGAAATCAAATATCAACGAATTTGTCAATATAACTCAAGGGAGAATGAAGCTTTAAGATGTAAACTTATTTGTAATTATAGGACAGAATGTAGATAACGAATAATATAGAATAATAAAAAATACTTGCTACTATACTTCCTTCATGATTAATAACAAGAAATAGGATAAATGGATATTAAAAATATCTGTGATGATAAGGCACATTTAAAATTCGCATTTAGAAGTTGCTACTGCCCTGGATTGATTGATTATTTTTTGTGGGATATAGAGCAACAATATAATCCCTAATCGGTGATTTTTGTAATTTTGAAGATGTTAGAAGTTGGTCAGACATTCAAATTATTACCTCATTGAAGCAGATAGTGAGTGAGTGAAAGCGAGGTTTAATGACGCACAAGAATCAGATGTGGCTATGCTGCGATCAAGATATAGCGTGGTCTGGACGGTTGAAAATAATGGAAAAAAAGAATAAAAAGGCTGACAAGAAGTAGGGTCGAAAATATAATAGGATCGCTAGGGTATCCCGGGAGTGAGTCACCCATGTTTACCAAAGACAGTAAACCTAATGGGAAAGAAAAAGTTCACTAGGGTACCTCGGGATCATTATGCCCTTTCCTAAGTGAAGAAGCTTATTGAAATAGAAATTAAAAGCTTTAAAACTTGTAGGAAATAAGTTGTAAAACACAACTGTTAATGAAATATCTAAAGCAAAAATTCATCAACCTTTTTCGATTTATTCTGCTCTTAAGTTAATGCATTTTTTTCATCCTCGGAAACTCAATTTTTGTTCAAATTTTCAATGAAGAAACTGAAGGCTGCTACATTTTGACACTATTCTTTTAATTGGACCATTTCATAATTAATATACATTTGGAATAAATATCAAGTAACATTAGACAGAAATTTTCTAAATGAAAACGGTGTACCTGCACTGTGCTATTTCGAAGGTCTCCGTTATAAAACTTAAACAAATATATAAAAGACACAAGGTGTAACAGTTTTCAAACTAAAGAAAAAGAGCCTAAAAAGTTTCCCGAGTCTGATCCGTGCAAGGTTGTCACAAATAAAAATAGTTATCTATGATGCCAATTAAATTCAAGGACTTCTTGTAGAGGGTGTTTTAAAAATATGGTAACGGGTTTATTTCAGATACTATCAACTGTTTACGAATCCTTATCCGATATTGCATGTAATTTAATCACATTCCTCTATAAGGAAATGTATTTCATTAACAAAATATGCACTGTATATATTTCTCGTCACAAACAGTGTTTGATATGTGTGACGTATTTCCTTCAGTATTCAATTCCACAACCATTTTAAATAATTAAATAGTCAATAAGTTCAAGCCTCGAAATGAAGATGCGTAAGAGCAGGACAAGACACTTTATTAACTACCAAAGAATAGAGGTAAAGTCACTCTCTGCCTTACCTCAATCTTAGTTTATATTCTAATAATAAAGTCTTAGCTTACCAAATAATTTTTTCTGATTATAACATAGATGAATCTTTGTGTTTTAGTTGGGAGCCACATCAGTCCAAACGATTAATTACGATGAATCACTCCAATTTCAAACATCTATCAACCCGTCTTTATCCTCTATCCCCCTTCTCTTTTTTTCAATTCTAATTTGCTTATATATCTCTATATCTAATTCATTTCACTACACTTCTTATGTTTATCTAATTTATCCAGTCACGTTTCCTTTTGGTTGGGAAAGAATTGTAATTTTATGCCAATATAATTTTTTGGTTGGGTAGTAATTGTAATTAAGTTACCAAAATGTCCTCGAGGTAGGTGAAGAAGAAAACTGTGAAAAGCCCAACATCCAAGTTGAGGGAACCAGACTTTATATCAGGACCTCTATTTCATTTCCCCCCTCCCCTTTTTTAACCAAGGGAAAACAGTTCTCCATCAAGAACTTACAATTACAAATGTCCGTCCACTGGGACAACACCATCCCACAAACAAATTTTAACTTTAACCAACAAATATGCAAATTAGAATTCACATAAATGTCAAGGAGTACAAGTTGAAACAAATAATATAAGAGAGTTCGAGCAAAATAATTAACAATATTTTAACAAAATTATCATGTACATAATAATTTAACAGTTGAGTAAGAAAATTAAGTATCCATTGTAACAAAAGAGGAACAATTTAAAAAAAATAATACTAAATTACAAACTATTGTCTTACTTATATCCTAACTAAATATAGTCTACATATCTGAATTATTCTAATGAGACTTAATTAACTAATCTAACTTAACAACGTGTGACTCCTTGGCTAGTCTATTAAGGAATTTGCCCATGGAAATTCACCTATAATCAGTCAAAATAATAAGACATTCATATCATTAAACTATTTTTATTCTTATCAGTGAGTATTCAAACATCGATTTATTTTACGAAAATCGAAAGGAAATTTTTTGGCGTCCTTGACAAAAGGCTATCAGAAAATTCTACTTTTCTTACAAAAAATGAATCCGAATGAGAAACAAATATACTAAATCAAATTCCAATTTCGGCTATCCGATAACCATTTAATCTTCTGGCACCAAATGAGAGTGAACAAAATACTCTCTAAACTTCAAACACTTAACCTATAATCAGTCAAAATAATAAGACATTCATATCATTAGACTATTTCACCTATAATCAGGTGTTATCTATATATAAACACAGACAAAATCTCGCTATCTTATTTCTTTACTATTCTTTTACTATGTTTCAATAAAAAGGAATACTAACTTACATAAATCATTGTTTATTCACATGTCGAAGTTCTTAAATCAAATAACGTTATAGAGAAGCCTAAAAGGTTAGTTGAAGGGAAATACCCGTGAAAACTCGTTGCAAACTAATCTAATCTAACTTAATAACTATGACCGAACTAACCTAAAACAAATACGTTAAAACAACAGAATCTCTTGAAGTATTGAGCGCGATCTTCTTTGGTTCACTTAATTTAATTTGGGAATGAAGAAAATTTGAATAAAACTAAAAATCCTCGACTTGTAGCGAAAGAATATCACATAAGACTTTAATTCTAATAAATATTGAAGAAATCTTTGCGCCTAATAGTATGAAAAATATTCTTTCAACATTTGGTTCTTCATATTGGAATGAACATACACATTTGACTCATTAACAGGTACACTTCTCAGTAACTTAATAGATGTTATATTATTATATCCATAAGTTTATCAAAATGCTGCTTTCAGATAAATTTTCTTCTTGAATAACTATCAACAAATGCTTCAATTTAAGTTTCAATTTTCTTCTACTGAAAGCACCAGCAGAAATGTGTTTTATCAAATTAATCTATCCTTCTTTTCTGATAAGCGTTGAACCCACAAGTCATAAAATCATCCCAATTTATGCGAGAAAGGACTGAAAAGTTTCCATTCTCAATGTGAAGAGGGCATCACTTGTCAAAAAAAGCGAAGGAATGTGGTCGTGTACCTTTTTACAGGTACTCACCAAAATTTCAGCTATTTTGGACGCGCAGTTATTATTTGACAATCGTTTGAGCGAGTCGATGTGAGTGTTTTTGTGAAAATGGAAAGAAATGGAGTATCGATATGTCATTAAATATTTTAATTTGAAAGGCAATGCGCCAACGCAAGTCAAAGATGAGTTGGACGCTGTGTACGGGGACTCTGTACCATAATTTACCACCGTGAAAATTTGAGCAGCTGAACTTAAAGTGGCCTAACCAGCTTGGGAGCCGATGAACGTTCGGGACGTCCAAAAACTGCAACCACTGACTATGACTTCGCTAAAGTTCACCAAATGGTACTAGACAATCATGGAATTAAAATGAGAAAGACAGCAAAGGCTACGAATTTTACCAAAGGACATGTTTTTCACGCATTATATCGAGATTTAGGCGTCAGAAAGATATCCTCGCGTTAGAAGACCCCTTTGCTCGCGTTACACCAAAAACGTATTCGAAGGAACATTTCCAATGCCCTTTTGGCGCAGTTTAGACGCAATAAATCATAGTTTTGGGGCTGATTGATTACTGTAGATGAAACTTGGATGCACCATTATACGCCCGATATAAAAATACAGTGAAAACAGTGGACAGTGAAAGGGGAATCAACATCAAAAAGAGCAAAAACGAGTTTTTCTGCTGGGAAATTGATGGTGACTGTTTTCTGAGATAGTCCCGGAGTTATCTGAATCAATTATCTTCAAACAGGAAAATCATTACGGAAGAATACTACGCATCATTACTTGGCAAACTGTAGACAGAAATTGCGGGAAAATGGCCACATTTGAAGAAATAAATTATGTTTCACATAGACGATACATCGTCTCACATTTCGGCGTTTGTCATGGTCAAAATCCGTGAATTACTGTTTGAACTGTTTGTCCACCCTCCTTACTCACCAGATCTAGCCCCAAATGATTTCTTTTTGCTCTGCAGAAAAAAATTGCGCCCAGATGATAGACTTTTGTGAAATGAGGAGGTCAACTTCTTCGAAAACAATTATTTTGTAGAGAAAGACTAAGAATACTATTTGGACGGGTTAAAGAGTTGGGAATATCGCTGGGAGAAGTATGTAGATTTACAAGAAGACTATGTAGAAAAACTGAAGTAAATTTAAAGAAACAATGTCATGTATATTTGTTAGATCAGAAACCTTTCAAACCATCTACGTATGCTTGCACGGTGACAAGCACAGTAATTTAGTAAAGTTTAAATTTTGTGACTTTAAAAAAAAATTCCGCATTTTATGTGCAAGAAATTTTATGTCACTCTCGGTGGTTTTATAGCCCTACACATTTAAAACCTCCACATCATTATAACGCAAGGACATTGAATGCCAACAGATTTAAATTGTATTATCCATGTTACGCAACGGATCATAAAGGACATCAGTCCTCGTACACGTGGTTTATCAGAAACAACACTTGCCATGAGCATACCAGCATGACCACTGAGCTACCCTCCCACTAGACGCACTAAAATAATATACAAGTGAAAAATATATTTTACAGAATACAAAGAAATAGTAGATTACCATTTGAAAATATGGTATTATGAAGATATGAAGACGGTGATAACGATCTTAGAGAAGACGATACCCAGTTTCTCCTAAATTTGAATGACATCGGAACGAAAAATTCAAAAGACATGTCACAAATGCATGAATGAAGAGATTGAAAATAACAGTGACAGCAGTTTTTACATGAAAAAGATAGAATTTATGGCTATTGTTTTATGTAAAACTATATGTAACTGATTGATTGCTTATTAACGTCACACCTAGAAGCAACATGAGAACTATTGATGACGAGCCTCTAAATTTTGCACCTCTGTCAAGGAATAATTAAAACACATGGACTAGTACCTCCTTTCCCAAACTTCTACACCACACCAAGGAAAAGACTTGGAACATCCACAGATTAAACGTGCATCAGCTCTACAACACAGGAAGTGAACTAAATGCAACATTAAAATAAGAAGCAATAATTAAATGTTTTTATGCATCGAACATTTATTATCAACACCGGCTCATGTGATGAAAAATAATGAACAATGCGTCTTTGCAAAAGCCTTATGAAATTATATCAATTATCTTTTTTATTATGATACAAACACGCAGACATGTATATATACTGCTGGACATTAAAATTACAACACCTTGAAGGAAAGTAAATACAAAAAAGATATTTATTATACGTAAACAGAATGGCATTTCTGTTCGTTAAAATGTAGCGGATGCTTTTTAAAAAAACACCAGGAGATATTTTAAATACGTCATGTAACTCTTTTTTGGATTTTTGACCATTTCCCCCCTAAATCATTTATTGTTCGACGTCTTTAATTGTTCTGTTGTTGGAGGAATTCTTTAATTGTTCATTTAAGTATGTCTGAAAGTGTGAGTTATGTCTTTTTTTAATTTAAGGTTTTGGAGAGAAAGGGTGAAATGCCTGTTTTACACCAATACATGCACCAAGATTTCATTTTAAAAAGGACTGAATGTTTGGTTTGCAAAATGAATAAATAAATTTATCTTCCTTTGCAGAATTATTCTAAAATAAAAGTATATAGCTCTTTTTTATGTGTAATTTTAGCTACATAAATTTACTGTATGTTTAAATTTCTTTAATATTATTTTTAAAAATAAATATTAAATACTTATTTTATTCTTTACATTCTACAAAACATACAACTTTAAGAAATTAAAGAGTTATTATAATGTAATTAATAGTTATAAATACTTGGCATTATTATAGCAATGAAAATTATATATATATATATGTGTGTGTGTGTGAAATTATTTACAAACTTCTTTCGATTTAAACTTGTGTAGTCGTTGAAATATCAATCTTTTGTCAAATTTGAACATCATCTTTATTGTTGAAGATATTTTACATTAAATTTCATGATTGAAGCAATATTCCAACGCAGAACGCAGGGCAACGACGTTACAAGCAGAGCGGATTTTTGTTTAGTTTCGTTTTTATTAACGTCGCACTAGAAGCAACACGAGGACTATTGGTGACGGACCTCGTAATTTTGAACCTCGGTCAAGTGACGAGGAGGACACCTGAGCTGGCATCCCCTCTCCTAACATCCACATCACACCAACGGGAGGAATTTAGGCCCGACAGATTTAACGTGCATCAGCCTCGGCTACACGGTGGGTCTTTGGCGGCCGAGGATCGAACCCGCGACTGAACGGAAACCGCCGGCCACGAATCCGAAACCATGACCCCTAGGCTACCGCGGCCACACAAGCAGAGTGGAAGCGAGAGGGCTGGAGATACAACTCCCCCGTTTGATTAATAACATACGAGCTCAGAATAGCCAGAAGAGAGAGAAATTTTTTTTTCTCTTCTTTTTATAAAAGGTATTTTCACTTTTAGATATAATAGATCACATGGTATAAGTGCAGGGATTCTGAGGGATTTACATGGCCACCAACAAACTAATAGGGATTATTCCTACATATCTTCAATCGTGAGAACAGTGTATTCAGCAAATTTTTATGAGCGCGGCATTGCATAAATTAAAGTTGAAAAGGAAAGGTATCAAGAAATAAGATGAACGCTTTACTTTTAAGTGAAGGAATGGGGAAAATTAGGAAATAAAATTATTTTTCAGTGAAACTATTAGAAATTAAAGCCGAATCTCACAAATTTTCCCCTTCCGCAAGAAGTGGATGTGTGTTGTGCCCTAACTCATAACGTTTTCTTATAGGGGTATCTGAGTTAAGAGTTATTTTCGGACATCAGTTATATCTAAACATGTTACACCTAAAAATTTCATATTTCAAATTAAATGCCTAAAAATCCCATCACCTTTACAAAATACAAAAAAAATTTCAATAAAATGATCCAAAATAATGTGCTTAAGTATAACAAAATTTGTTCAGTAATACTTTTGCAAACATGAATTCTTGATCATATGAAAAAATACATAAAAACAGAGATATTTAGGTGGCTTTTGGTAAATCAAACAACATATAATTGAAACATGCATAAAATTTCAAAAAGTTTAATTTGATATTTTCCTGAAGTTAATTGCATATTGATTCATAGAAAACTCGAAAACAGTAAGAAATGCAAAATCACGTGAACTAGACCCATAAATTTTGAATTGCAGAGATGCATGAACCATGCAAAATGGAAGAATGGTGGGGTGAAACTACATATAAAAGAGAATAGTGGTGCGGGGCTACTTTGCTTTGAGAATGGCATGTGAATCATATACATTTTTTCCGTTTACAGGAGGCTCACACAGATGACAAGACTGACACAGAATCCGAAACTTCGTTTACATATTATTCTGCATGCATTCTTTGAGTTGAAAAATGAACATGCACAAAGTGAAGTTTGTTCTTCAACATGGTACAGGACTATCAACAGATATGGAAATGCAATTTTTAAATTTTTTTTTTTGACAAATATAATCATAAACTCTAAATGTATCTACGAAAGCATGTCTGTATTATTCTTTTCTTACTGTCTTAGCCTACGACAATATCTCGACCAAATCCTTGTTCTAATTAGCTGAAGAAGTGTGGTTTGTTGAACAAAATTATACCGCACTTGTTCGCTTGTCACAAACTTGATACAGTTAGTTTGTATTTTATTTATTATTAATATTATTTATCATTTAAATTACTTAATCCCCTTTCCTTCAAAACAGTTCTACAGAGAAATTATCTAAACTAGACATTATTTCCTTTAAATACAAAATATATATTTCAACTTAAATAGTAGTATATTGATAATTAAAACATTCAAAAAAATTCTCTTTCTTTCATTACACAAAACTAATTATCGATATTTATTTTTCAAAATGTAATATTTCTTATTTTTAAATATTCACTTCAAAACACTCCGTTGATATTCATTTAAAAAAGTACAGATTTCTTATTTCAAAACAAACTATTCATTCAAATCATTATAGTATTTATATCAAAGGATCATTATATTCATTTCAAAACAATAGAGCAATCCTTCAAATTTAAAATATGTAAAATCCAAAATATTTCTTATAATATTTATTTTTAAGGATCCATTACACATATCAAAATAAACACATTGTAATAATCATTTCCTAAATAAAGTACAAATATTAAAATTAAATCATATTCATTTGTATATCATACATTACTTATGTACTAGTTTGTTCATTTTGTTTACTTTGTAACAATAATGAGATTTCAATTTATATTTTCAAAAAAAATTAAAAACATTTTACACTAAAATGATTCTGAAATATTAAATATATGCACACTTTTTGTTTTACCACACACATGAAATAAAATGTCGTTGTTGTTATTTTTCACTTAATGCATTAATCCCCAAAAGCAATTTAGAATTAATTTCAAAATTATTTAACCTGTGTATTTATATATCACATTCTGTGTAACTAATACTTTTTTTAAAACCACACTCTTTAAAAAAAATATTTCTAAAGCTTTGGTAATATACACAACACATGATATATTAATTTTCAAAAACCTTCAAACTAATTAATGAAATTCCAAAATATATTAACTTTTTAATTTCATAAGAATTAAGAATCAAAATTAAACCAATAACAATTTAAATTAAGCAAAACATCAGAAAATTCCATCTTATATTGTTAAGAAATATACCACACAAATGTTATAATTTTTTGATAATTTCTGACAGTGTAATTTAATACCATTAAAAGCAGTTGATTAGTTTCTTTTTCTCACAAAAATATTATATGAAATATCAATAAAGTTATATCACAGATATTCTTAATTTGCCATATTTCAAATTCTAAATTAAATAATACACTATTTTGATTACTTTTAAAAATTTTCACTATTTTAAAATTCAAATTAGAACGAAGTTAAAGAAATTTCAAATAAATATCAAAAAACAATATCCGTAAAATTCAGACAGCATTTTGTTCAAAAGAAAAAAAAATGACGAATAGAAAAACTTAATTCTAATCCTACTTCAAAAATTGTAAAAAAAAAAAAAAAAAATTACTGTATATCCAATCTAAAAGAGTCGCTACAGATGTTGTGATTCAGTTCACAGATATCGTTGAGACTGTTTTAGGATAAGATTGCACTTTCTCCGAAAGTTGGTGTTAAATGATGCATTTTAAAATAACACAGAATAACGCAGGATCCTATTAAGCAGAGACGAAACTTGTTGACGCAGACGACTTTCATCTGGAAAAAATGCTGATGGAACAGTAGAAACGGCATTTTTCACTGGTTGTTATGGTCGCTACAAATGAGGCAGAATTTCTTTTCTTGTGGTCTGAACTTAAGTAAAAAGGCATTAAATTCATTTTTTATAATTGCTGACAGTGCAACAATATCAACTTTGTCGTGAGTTCCAACATATTTTGTATTTGCCTGGAGAGATAATAGGCCACGCTAACTAAATGGCTATAGAGAACAGCAAGCCTCTCTCTGTTTTATTTCAAAATAATAATTTAAGGATTTTCCCACTCAGGCAAATTCATTCTTTCGGAATAATTGTGGAACTAAATTTAATGGACGAATAAAAATGGATTCATGGCTATAATGAGAGCATCATTTTTAAATAAGTCTGTTTATTCATTTTGATGAGAGAGAAAGGCAATTTTACATACAGATGATGAATGTCGTTAGAATTCATGATTTACAAAGAGATAATTCATTTTTAAATTGATCAGCAGCCTCCACATCCGAAGCAAAAGAGAGAGGGCTGGAAATATATAACTTCACCGTTTGATTAACAACTCAAGAACGCAGAAGAGTAGGAAAAGAAAGAATTTTTCCTATATCTCCTTTTATAGAAGGGATTTTCAATCATTAAAAGTAAGAGCGTGGTATAGGTGTAGGGATTCTTAGGGATTTACAGGACCTCCAACAATCTAGAACGGATTATTCCTACAGATCTTCAATCGGAGCACTGCGTGTTCAGCAAATTTTTTTGAGCGCGTAATTACATGAAAATGTATAAGCATTACAATGGTCGAAAATAACATCACAACACCAAGAAGTAGATGTGCTAGAGAGTAGATAGTCTATGTGGGCCTCTAGGGATCACCTTCAACCTGTAAGGGATCCAGGTCAATGAAAAGAAGAACTAGGGGTGCATAAAATTTAAATAGGGGTCCACGAAACTGGATATCATTTAAGCAGTTTATCACTAAAATTTAGGCGTTCCGTAAACACCAATGCACCTAAAACGGACATTACCTATATGCTTACATAATGCTTATATGCGAGGTGGAGTTATTAAATAATGAGATTGAGGCTCTAAAACATTTTATTTTGTTGTCGCACATATTTTCTTATTATCACCTTCACTATACATCCCTCTTCTATCACTAAAACTCTCCATGCATATTTTTCATTGTTCGAAACAATGTTGGAAGTTTTTCTCTGTCAACTCCTTCAGGACACGTCCCGTTTCCCTCTCACAGCTTCAATAGACTCAAATCTTGTTCATTGTAATGCAAATTTCACCTTAGGAAACATATAGAAGTCTCGTATAGTAAAATCTTGCGAATAAGTGAATCAAGTAACAGTGGAATGCTGTACTTAGATAGAACCCTTTTGACAGACAATGTGGAATGGACCGGCGCATTGTCTCGGTGGAAAAATTTGCCGTTCGGAATTTTGTCAATTCTTACAGTCTCGGCAATCGCACGAATACTTAAAGGATGGTCAGATTGAACTAGATTACCGATATTTTTTCAACATTTTCATCCGTTTTTGGCGTGGAAGGGCGCTCCACGCTTGAATCATATTCAACGTCTTCTTGGCCCTCTTGAAAACACTTAAACCACATAAAAACATGTGCATTCGATAAGCGTCCATTGCTAAACACTGCGTTCAATAAATTATAAGTTTCAGTAGCGACTTTTCCAAATTTCATGTGAAATTCTTCAACAAATAGTAGATCTACAGTTACACTTATCTTTTTTCCAATGATAGAAAAAATAACTATAATGCGAATGAATGCTACGGCTATACGGACTTATTTACGGAAGAGTGAGGCACTACATTCGAAAGAAAAGGTTTCACACTAAACAGCAATCGGTCGATGGCATTTGATGCATGAGTATTTCTTCTGTAGCATCATCAGGTTTAATAGCCACACATTGAAATAGGTATATATATATATATTATTGCGAGGAGTAACATGGATGCTACAGCTTTTCAGGTCTATCATGAGTTGTATGCGGCCACGGGAACCCGAGTTTCAAGAGTGACTGTTTCCAGAAGCCTTAATGAGAGAGGACTGTTTGCAAGAAGCCATGTTGTTTGCATCCCACTCAGTTGTGCGAACAGGAGAGTCCGCTTAAAATGGTGCAGAGATCATAGAGATTGGATTACGTATCAATGGGTGACCGTTCTCTTCACTGATGAGTCCCGGTTCAGCCTAACCAATGATTCTCGTCGTACTTTCATATGGAGAAAATCAGGGACCAGCTATCTGCCCTCCAATGTCCGAGAAATCGATCATTACGGCGGTGGAGAATTAGTGGTCTGGACAGACATCATGTTGGATGGCCGCACACACCTTCATGCCTTTGAAAGAGGCACTGTGACTGCTGAGAGGTAAAGGGATGAGGTTTTGGAGCCCTATGTTCACCTTTTCAGAGGTGCAGTTGGGTCCTGATTTCCTTTTAATGGATGACAACACGAGGTCACATAGAGCTAATCTAGTCGATGAATTTCTGGAAAGTAAGGACATTCGACGGATGAATTGGCCAGTCAGAGCTCCAGACCGCAATCCTTCAGAAAATGCCTGGGACGCTCTGGGGAGGGCAATTACAATGCGCAACCCCTTCCAAAAACCATCGAATACCTGAAAATAGCGTTGCTGAACGAATGGGACAAATTGCCATAGGAACTTATAAATTCCCTTATTTCTAGCATAAAATCACGGTGCGAGGACTGTATATCTGTAAGAGGGGACCGTATCCTCTATTAACTCTTTTTTTTTTTTTTTTTTTGCTTTCTTGTGCAACTGCTCTTTTATACCTCAAGACTCCAATGAATGTTATGCATGATCATATGTGTGTATTATAACTGCTGAATGGTTATTTTTTTGGAGTTATATCAATCCTATATACTAAAAAATTCATAAGAATCTGTCCAGTATTTTAAGAGATAATTGACCAAATCGGAAAATTCTCTTAATTTTGAACACCAGTGTATATATTATTACGAACATGAGTTGATGCTCTCCTGGAACGCTTCTCTAGATTTGAAGAGATGTCATCAGTTCACAAGAGAGAGTTTAAACAATGACCCTTTCAACTTGGCGACGGATTGGGTGACCATTTCGCAACTTAACAAGTTTGGCAACAAATGGATAGTACTCAAAAGCGCTGGAACCTAGACGAAAAATAGAACGGAAGAAAGTTACAGACTTTCGTAAATTTTTCCATGTGATGTCATGCCTGCCCAGAAAAGGTATAAATGCGCCAAGAGCTACAGTCGAGTCAGTCTGAGGTGAAATCGGGATGTGTACGGAATCAGTTGTCTGTGGAGTCTGCTTCGTAGACCAATCAGGGAACCATGACCGAGTGAATCTTCAGAGGATTTGACCTGAATCTAGCAGAACTTTTACGGAGAGTCTGTCTTTGGAAACTATTGAAGAGATCGATCGGGGGATTGAATGAACGTTGTCGGCATTTGAAGTTGTCCTCCGAATTGGATTTAATTTTCACTCCTCACAATGAGGAAAATATTTGTATTATATATCATAAGCATGTGTAAGGTGAAATTTTCATCCTTCCAGATAAATTTCGCACTTGTCACGGGACATTTCCACACATTTTGTTTTCAGCTGAGCATTTTGGATGAAACTTTACCCTTTACTTCATTCTGTTTAGGAGCATTCAAACATGAATATTATACTAACACCTCAATCAATAACTCACGAGACTAATCCAGAGATGGCGCTCGTAGTAAACCAGTAACCAGGTCTTTCTAGAGTACGAACCTTTGCTTGAAACGTGTCAAAATTTTAAGTCGATCGGACCAGAAACAGCTAAGTTATCGAGGTTGGAGTAAAGTCGTTTTGTAGTTTGTTTAAAAAATGGAAAAAACCGAGTTTCGTGTTCTGATAAAACATTGTTTTTTAATGGGTAAAAACACCATGCAAGCGAAACAATGGATTGAAAAATGTTACCCGGACTCTTGTCCATCAAAAGCAATGATTTGTTGGTGGTTTGCCGAGTTTAAACGTGGTCGTACCGACACAAATGACGCGGAACGCTCGGGTAGACCTGTGGAAGCCGTTACACCGGAAAATGTGAGTGAAGTGACAAAAATTATAATGAAAGATCGTAAAGTGAAGCTCCGTGAGATTGCTGAGATGACACAGATATCATATGGAAGAGTATTTACTATCCTTCGTGAAAAATTGAGCATGAAAAAGGTTTTTTCCAAGTGGGTGCCGCGATTGCTTTCGATGGAACAAAAAACAGCAACGAGTCGATGATTCAGAAAGCTGTTTATCGCTATTTACTCGCAACAAAAAAGATTTCTTGCGAAAAAAAAAGAAAGAAAAAAAAAAGATTTGGAAAAGCGTTGGAACGATTGTATCACCCTAAAAGGTGATTAACAAAAGGTGTTATGTTGATGAATAAAAAAAAAATTTGCAAAAAAAATGTTGTTTTCAATGTTAGTCTCGGGACGTATTGATCCATGTGTTATATGACTGATTTTAGAATGAATCGTATGAAAATGTCTACGAAAAACAGAAATGTATCGGCGTGTAGTCTACAGGACAGAAAGTTTCAGAAACGTCTGTGCTAGGTAAACGAATTTCTCGCTAGACGAATAAGAATGGCGTTCGAAGCTCCATTATGAACATTTATATCATGTTTACTTAAAAGCGCGATGTAGACTTTGTGAGCATTATTTATCACCTAGACTGGGCATTGTGAGCCAGATTTGAGTCAAGAATGCTTTTGAGACGAAGAAGGCA
This sequence comes from Nephila pilipes, assembly GCA_019974015.1. Classification (NCBI taxonomy): domain Eukaryota; kingdom Metazoa; phylum Arthropoda; class Arachnida; order Araneae; family Nephilidae; genus Nephila; species Nephila pilipes. Next base: position 171,219 of record BMAW01095319.1, read on the forward strand.
GTGTCAATTACTTACTGAGTTTGAATGAGGCCTTGTGATAGGGCTGCTAGAAATTTCTTAACGTTATATTTCAGGAAAACTAGACAAATACATATTCACTACGCATAATTATTAGCAATAGGGATCATGGGAAGGCTTCTGTCTCAAGAACACCGGAATCTAGTCGTATATTGGTCACTACTGAGGCCGAAGACCATCGCACTGTATCTTCAGCAGACATTTGAGATCTTGTTGGTTCAAGAGCGAACTGTAACAAATCTATTACTTGAGAGACAACTCCAAGACAAACGCTCTGTAGCATTCAGGGCAGTAACTTCAAATCACTGCCATCTGAAAATTCAGTGGTGTCAAGTTACAGCCTGTTATTTGACTCAAAGGAGACTTGTTGTGTTCTCAAATTAGAGGTGTTTCTGTCTTGTTTTTGGTGATGTCCGTATGTTAATTAGAAAGTGACAAAGAAAATGCTTGGAAGTAAGTTGTCTGCTGTGTATACACGCTGGTCCAACACCAGGATTAATGTCTAAGAAGCAATTTCCTACGTCAGCAGAAGCACCACCACTTTCTCCTTCACAGTTTCAACGAAGCTGTTCCTTTTAATACAGATTTCATCTTAGGAAACAAATAGAAGTCGCATGGTTCAAGATGCGGCGAATAAGGCGAGTGGTCTAACACTCAGATGCTGCAATTGCTAAAAACCTCTTGACAGACAATAAGGAACGAGCCGGCACGTTGTCTTAGTGGAAAATTCTGCCGTTTGAATTTTTTATCAATTCCTACATTCTCTGCAATCACACGAATACTTAACCGACTGTCTGATGGAACCAGATAACCGATTTGTTCCCTATTGTCATCCGTTTTAAATGTGGGAGGGCGACCAGGGCATGAATCGTCTTCAACGTCTTCTCAGCCATTTTGAAAAGGCTTAAGCCACTCATAAACACCTGCACGCTGTAAAAATTCATTTCCATACACTTCTTTTAATGAATTGTAGTTTTAATAGCAGCTTTTCCAAGTTTCATTTGAAATTTCACAACGGTTCTTTGGTCACTTATTTTAATAGCGAGACAAAGAAACAACAGCTCTAATGCGTATGAAGGCTATGGGTATACGGATTTGTGTTTATTGAAATGAGAGGCATTGCATTCGAAAGCGAAGGCTTCATGCTAAACAGCTGTTGGTCGCTGGCGTTTGGCGCTTGTGTACTTCTGTAACAGCGTCAATTTTGCTTTTTGATAGTTACACCTCGTACAAGTGATTATATATACGTAGTTGTGTAGGAATTCGTCCAATGAAAATTGTCAAAAATAGTACTTTTTTTTTATTTGTAGATAATTTGTGTTTAATCTAAATGTAAGGGGAGAAGCATTTTTCTCTTTCTGTTAAAAAACACTTCATAAAGCGCTTGAGTTAAAGTTTATCAAATTCGGTATTGAGGCTAAGATATTCGAAATACCTTTATTAAGAGCTAATCTATAGGAGGATTTCCTTTAACTCTCTAATACTCGTAAATAGTCTGACATTTTAATATGATTAACTTCTTTTTCAAGATTCAGGCGTTAATACTTGAATCATTAACAAACAACCTTGGAAAAAGAGTTAAAAAGGAAAAAAAAACCGGAAGTAATTTCCAAATATTAAGACTTTGAAAAATATTAAATGAGGTTTTGCGACTTAATCCAATTTTATTCTGCAAAATCTGCTCAAATAATATAAAATAATGTTCCGTTTTAATCAGTTCCCCACATACAGTAAAGAAAATTTATGATTGAGATAAACTAAGTTTCCTAAATATACGAATGTTATGTTGTAATATAATACAAATTTGCGTTTCAAGAAAACTTAAATATTACAAGATTTTTTATTATTTTTCTTTTGCAGATCTTCTCTTCGAGTCGTGGATTTGAGCCTTGATGCCACAAAAGCCCTGACGTGTAGCCGGGGCTGATGCAAGTTAGTTCTGTAGAGGATTGAAGTCCTCCTGTTCTGTGATATGGAAGTTTGGAGAGGGGGTACCAGCTCAGGTGTCGTCCTCGTCACTTGACTGAGGTCCGTCGCCAATAGCCCTCGTATTGCTTCCTGTACGACGTTAATAAAACCAATCACCAACCTTCTTCGATTGTGATTTAACTCCATATGTATCGATCACCATAAATCTACTTGTTTATACAGTGTGCATGAAAGTTGGTGCTCATGGCGCAAGAGTCAACTTTGACTATTTTGCGCCAAACCTTGTGTCTGTGATCAAGACGCAAGGGATAAAAGGGAAAAAGTTGTCAATAAAAGAGAGGGTTGAAAATAGAGAAGAATCGCTAGGGGCGTGTTACCCATGTTTACCAAAGACAGTTAACTCCATGAAAAACGATCATTTAGGTAGTGATATCGATACTTGTTCTAATAAAGCAAGCTCCTCAGTGGTTAATAGCTAATAGTCTTATATTGATCCTGTCTTTATACAAGTATTATATAGGTAGTATCGTTTAGATCATATCTTTCAGCTATTATATCAATCTTAATATAGATCAAAGGTAACTGATTTAAATTGTTCTTTTAAAAGAAGTATTTATAGTTTTATCGTTTTACGTGATTAACCTACATGAATAATGAAGAATCTTTTTAAAAAAAACAGTTTTATTCACCTTGAATAAATTAAAAGTAAAATTGTGAAAATATTTACTTCTTTATTCAATTGAAATATGCCAAAAATAAGCGTATGGCTTTATTTAAAGCATACCACGTTCATTCACACATACAACGTGTCGGATGTATTATTAATATCAATTATCTATTCATTATTTTGTAGCACATTTATTTTCATGCATTCAAATGATTTGTATTGTGTGAATTGTTATTAAAAATAAAAACTGAATAAATAGCCTCAATAAATCTGTTTTCATACCATATTATATTCTTTCATAACATATTTTTATTAATGACGAAAGAGATTGCCAGTCTAGAAAAAAAAAAAAATTCTGTATGTTGAGTCATGTTACTAAGCATTTCTGTCCATTGTCTAGAGGTTATTGATGTCAGTAACGTTTGCATACCTGTTGCAGACTACGTACATTTAATTTATTTTATATAAATAGTCTTAAATTATGTAACTCGATATTTCTTGAAAATTTATTAGTGTACATTTATACATTATTTAAGTGCCAAAAAAATAAAATATGTATTATATTTGGACCAGATCCATAGTCTTATTAAGCCGATATGACATTACGTAGTGATGGTAATTGCAAAATTAAGCTGAATATCAATACGTCATTGTTTATTAACGTGTCGCACTAAGAAGCAATACTAGATCTATTGGCGCCGGACCTCATAATTTTGAACCTAGGTCAAGTGACGAAGAGGACACCTGAGCTGACACCTTCCTCTTCTGACTTCCATGCCACGCTATAAGGAGGGTATAGGACCTCGACCAGGTTTAGCATTCATCAGTCCCGGATACAAGTTGGATCTTTAGTGGCATCAAGGCCTCGAACCCACAGCTCGACGAAATCCGCCGGCCGCGAGTCGGCGACCATGGTCACTAGGCTACCTCCGCCTTCTCATTCCTGACACGAGTACTTCTTGAACCAGTTTGGTATAGAAGGAAATTTAAAATATCAGGAAATTCATAATTAAAAGGGTCCTCCCGAGTTTAAAATATAGGTCAATTAATCTTGTTAATTTCGAAATATTTTAACTATAGATGCCAAACTATCAGCATAGTACAATAAAAAGGAGAGGGGGGAAAATCGAATACACCAGAAAATCGAATTTAAAGGTACTATATTTTTGTGGAAGGCTAGGAATACATGAGGTTTATGAGAAATATTTTTCGCATTGCTCTTTTATTTTAAACACTTTTTCATTCTGAGAAGGTGCACTAAAAATTTTAATCATGACCTAAAATTAAACCGGAAAAAAGATTAAAATCAAGGGAATCGATTGATTATTAACAAAAAATCGCATTCGAAGCAAAACTAGGTAATTTTATACTGTAGTTAATTAATGAGAATAACCATCCACTCTCCTAACATCCACATCACGACACTGGAATCAAGAGGAACATCAAAAACTAAGTTTGAGGGCCACTTGTATAGCCTGATAAATACCATTTGCAAATTATGCACAACTTTAAAACAAAGATTTTTGTAAATACAAACTCTTAAAAAGAAATCATTTGTAACCGTAGTGGGTTTTAGCACAATGCATTAGTTACTATTGTATTCTTTCAAGTTTTTGTTTCCTAAAATAATACCGGAACATACCATCGGCTTTCTTTGAACCTTTATTTTATTTTTCAAGTATTGTTCTAGATTATCATTTATGATAATCTAGAAAGATGTTTGAAAAGTAAAAAGTAAAAACCATTCGAGTGCAAAAATAAATATTAGATGCATTTGTCATTTGCATTGCTGTTTTATACATCCTAAAATCCAAAATTACTTTCAAACTTTTTTTTTTTTGCTTCGAAAAGCCCAGCGAACCAATAATTTTAGATTTATACACCTTATTCTATTCTTCTAACAGACGTGTGCCACGTTTCTTGTAAAAGGCCATTTCATTGTTATGACTTAAAACGTTCAAATATATTTACTATTGTTTTCCGTCATTCTCTTAATAAAAGATTTTTCCCATTTTTTTGTTGTTGTTGTTGTTGTTGCTTTTAAATAAATAAAAGTTTTCTGACTAAATATTCCCAACATAAAATGAAAACGACTTTGACTGTTCAGTTTTGAATATCATTTTTAGCTTTGCCTCAATTGCATGTATTTTGATATCGATAAAAATTTCAGTTTGTATTGTGTTCCGAAGAAAGTCTGAACGTAATTTTTCGCTTAAATATGAAAATAGTTAGCAATAAAAAAAACTATTTTATAGCTCAAAATAAATAGATGATTGTACTAAAGTTTAATGCCCTTTGGGAGACTTTTTTTTATATATATTTTTATGATATTATTTAAGTTTTGACTCAATAGAATTGGCGCTACGCCTAATATTATTTGATAGTATGTATTATATTTGACACAAGAAAAAGTTTCGCCAAATAAAAGGCGCCATAAATCTCTGTACTGTTTATTTTATTTTATTTATTTATTTTTGTTTATTTCGGATAGAATATATCTCGGAATAACACTTTGACCTTTGAATTGTTGCCAAAAAGTCTACTAAAGGATTGAACTTACAATAAACAAGATGTAATTTTACTTATAAAAAGTGTGCATCTGGCAATGATTCAGAATCAATACATCCAGAATAATCAGAGTAACAGAGTGAAGGAATGTATGATTTCCAACCGGATTGTTAAAGGGCAACGATCAAATTTCTAACAAAACATTGAAACATTCTTTTTTCACTATACATGTTATTAGTACATTTTACTAACTTTCTTAAATCTTAATAGCCGGTAAAAAAACAGTTATCTTTCAAGAGATTAAGTTCTTATTCAAGTTAAAGGGATATTAATTTTTGAAAAAAATTTGATTTCTTCTGAAAATAGACTTTAAAAGAAAAGTACAATTTCCAGTCCATTTCCGTCACTTATTTGCATTTTAAATAAGCTAACCAACCAAATATCTTCAATAAACTGACCTGACGTTCAGGATTTTGAGGTATAGATCTGGATTTCAAAGCTTTGTTTCGATTCAGTACATGACCCAATATATTCTGCGTTTGACGTAAATGCATACAAATTATCGAATTGCATGTGTTCGAAAAGGTCGAATATGTTAATTCTATGTAATTAACAAATATCTTCAATTCTTTACTAGTTAATCTATTTGAAAGAAAAACAGTGAATAGAGCATTCGAAACCGCAAAAAGGTTTTGAAGATTTCTGTGGAATTATACATCTTTCCTCGATTTTTTAAATTTTTTTACCATATATTAAAGATTTGTTTGCATGGTTTCAAGACTAAAAATATTCTCAAAATTCGTGATGAAAATGTAATTCCACAGAAGCCTGCATTATTTTTTGTTCTTCTCGGGTGCACTTTTTAGTAATCAAATAGTAAATATTTGAGAACGGTAGAAGGATTAACATTAAATTCACGAAATCAAAATGATAGGTAGACGGGAATATTTTTTTGTTTTAGAAGAATGGACAAAACGCGACGCTTTAAAATTCGATAGTAGTATCAAACCTCTTTTCTGCTGAAAAAAAGGAAAAGATTGTGGCTATCCCGTATTTAATCAAGGGGATTTAATCAAAGCATAATACATATATGATATAAAAACTTAATTAATTTGTTTAAAACTAATATTTTCTTTACAAGAAGGTGTAATAAAAATAAAGTAAAAATAATTCGAAATAAAAACCAACGTTTTTAAAAACAACGTTTTTATATGGTGGCAAAGTTTATTAAAAAAAATTATTAAAATATTTGTTAAAACTGGTCGCAAATATCTAAATATTGCATTGTTAGGCAAATAAGAACGGTTCCCAAAATTTCAGAGCTCTAGCTAAATGGGAAGTTGGTTAAATTAACAATAGACAATTTGATGACACACTGATACACATACATACAGACACACACCAAGTGAAATACATAACAACGTTAAAATTAACTAAAATTAATTAATCCGGTAAATTAAATGGTTGGAATACAGTTTAGTCAAACCACTCTTGGAGACAGGAATTATTTGGCGGTATTTTGCCAAATGTTGCTAAATTGGTCCGCGAAGCGGGCTTAACATTCAGCCAAAAAAAAATAAATAAATAAATAAAATTCGCCAAGTGATTGGGCTAAACTGCATTATTTAAAAAATATATATATGAGTTAAAACTTGTCGCAAACGTCTAAATATTGCATTGTTAGGCGAGTACGAACGATTCCCAAAATTTCAAAGCTCTAGCTTGATGGGAAGTTGGTTAAATTAACGATCGAAAATTTGATGACACACACACACACGCACACACCAAGTGAAATTCAGAAAAACGTTGTAATAATGTGCGTGATTGCTTATGACAAAAATGTATTTTAAACACTTCAAAGCCATATTGAATATGAAATATCAAATTGTTACACGTTTTTATCTATCTTTGACTTAGAAAATTACTTGGATTAAATATAACAGAGAATTTCAAGAATTGCTGTTAGAATTATATATTTATTAATTACATAGATAAAAATATTGTGCAGTTTTTCCTGAAATTTATTGTTTCAGAAAAGGAATAATTTTTGTGATATAGTATAGGATAATAGTTAAGGAAAAATATTTGGATAAATATAAGAATAAAAGTATAAAATACTGAAGATTAAAGTAACAAATGATTCAAATAGGTATAAATCATGCACTGTCGAAAAAAAGAATGTATCACAATATCAGTACTGGCCAACCCACGGCCCGCCAGGTGTCAACTTGCGGCCTGTGCAGCTGGGTCATCTGAATAAAGATTTAATTTTTTATTGTACATAAAAGTACCAAAGAGCATTCCACCATAAGTCGTTCGTAACATACCCTACTACCATAGAAATATCTCAGTATCTGACTCAACTTTTATCACATTTTTTCTCCTCTTAACTTCTTCAGAAACCATTATAAAGCTTGTTTTAAAAAGCGCACGGCCCATCTGGTGCGATTGGGTGATACCCAAACTATACCTAACCAGCAAACTTACTGAAGAGCGCTATTGTGTATTTCTAGACGTATGGAGAGAATGAGACATGCGAAATAGCAGCAGCCAATCTGTCTGCAGCATGCCTAATGTATTTGAAACAGAAGCGTATTGTTCCAGACAGACTGACTGCTCGGTGTCTTATGATCGCTAATAATTTAGCGCCAGCGTTATGTTGTAACAGCAGGACAGTTTTTTTTAAATTGTATAATATTTCATGTGAATGTATTTTATTCAATAAAATATAATTTCCCTTAATTTATAGCAGAATGTTCACGATTTCTCTAATGAGGTTCGGGAGGATTAGTCGCTTCCCGCGACTCGAAAAGTGAAAGTTGTAGTAGTTTTTAACATGAGAATTTGAATCAGCGTCGAATTTATCACTCGCGTGTACATACACATTATATATGTATATATATATATATATATATATATATATATATATATATATGTACATACACATTATATATGTATATATATATATATATATATATGGCCCGCAAAGTATTTTGAGTTGGACAGACCTGATCTGTATCAAGGTTTTGAATGAAAGATGTTGTATGGAATGTTCTTAATAATGCTCCCAGAAAGCTTTATTGACTGGTTATCAAATAAATTTTGATATAATTGCGTAACATAAATAAACACTTTAGATAACATAGCTCACGTAATTCAGAAGCAGCACAAAACTCATGTTTATCTAGAAGATATATACATTAAGATAAAAATAAGATAAATATATTAGAATTTTAAAACTCGTCCAGAATTATATATAAAATTTGATATTCTTATATTACACATCTGACAATATTCATTTTTGCAGCTTAACTTTACCATGATTTTTACAAAATGTATTATAAACGGTGTTTAAAATTCGAAAATAAGCTAATAATTTATGTTAGGCATTTATATTTGGACAAATAGGTATAGGGACACTTCATACGTAAAATATCAGGAACAAGTGAATGAATCTTTAATAAAATCACATGATCAAAAGTTATTCACACTTAAAATCAGAGTAGTGGAAGTAATATTTTAATGCCCTTAATATTTATTTTGAAAGAAAGTTCGGAACGACTCATTAAAAATGGAAACGTAAGCAAGCTAAATAAATTAGGATACATGAAATAAAAAAAAATTGTTTTTTGTTACACTTGAATTCACAAATGAACGTTCTCGTTTAGCAAAAAAAAAAAAAAATTCTTTAAGTAAACATTAATTTATTGCGTGATTAAAAAAATAATAACGAGAGTTAAAAATTATCACTAGCATTTAGAATTAATAACTAAATTATTAAAAGCAGAACAATTCATGTTTTCAAATAAAAGTGAGTGGACAAAAAGAAATGCATATTTTTTCTTCAAATGTTTAACAAGCAAGCACGGCACCTCTCAACTCTCCAGTAACTCCCACCGCTTGATGCTGCTCCCAGATAGAAAGACCTTTTCTTTAAATTCCTACTATTAGCTCACACTATATTTTATATATATCTTGTTCAAATTTTCAATCGTTAATAAAATACTTTTTATTCTTCCGCTGAAGTTCGAATAAATTTTTTTAAATTTGTAGGGGATGACAATTGATGTCAATACAGTTTTTTCAAATATTAATTAAATGTAATTGGTGAAAATGCAGTTTGGCCCAACCACTTGGCGCGATTTCAAAAATTGCCAAATTTGGCGGGTTTTTTTTTTTTTGGCTGAACGTTTAAGTCCGCGAAGTAGACCGTGGTAGCCACATTTGGCAAAATACAGCAAAATAATTTAATAAAAAGTACTGAAATAAAAATTTCTTTGTTGACCTAAGTAGGAATTGGTTAAAAAAAATTATGTTACTTGCTTTATTTAAATCTGCTCTCCTTAAATATTTTCAAATATTTGCATATTTTTAATAGTTAAAAATAATTTCCACTATTTTTCTAACATCTGGGCAAACGTAGAAACCAACAAAAAGCTAGCTCACCAAGTCCATTCTGACAGGTCAGAGCCCAACCGAACCAAGCACTCCAGCAAACTTCGTCACATCGTCCCATCAAATGTAGAACAATAATATAAACATTTCAAATTTTCAGATTCATTGATTGGTTTATAATAACATCGCACTAGAAGCAACACGAGGGCTATTGGCGACGGATCTTGTAATTTTCAACCTCAGTTAAGTGACGATGACGACACCTGAGCTGTTACCTGCTTTTCCCAACTTCCACACCATGCTATTGGGAGGACTTTGAGCCTCGACAGATTTAACGTGCATCGACCCCAGCTACACGACGGGTCTTCAATGGCATCAAGCCTCAAACCCACGACTCAACGAAATCTGAGTACCAATTTTCGGAACTTTCTTTTCATCGATAATCTAATTTTTTTTTAAATACGAAATGAATATTTGGTTTGGAAAGATTGTAATGCCAAAGGATTATTTCCTTCTCTTGATCGTTCCTTCACCAATCAAAAAGTTACTAATTAATAATCAAAAGAACAGAAAGTTACACAGTGATAGAAGCCAAATTATTTTATTCGGAACTACGAATAATCAGCGTTAAAAATCTAAATTATTATATGTATGAATAAAGTCCCTAACACGTGAGAATTTAAAGATTAATTATATAAGTATTTACTTAACGGCTTTTGATCAATCATTTCCGAGTCAACTACAACATTTGCAAGGAAGGTCAATTGAAGGTCACTGATTCTGTTATTCAGTTTCTCACTAACTTCGAATGGCCGCGGTAGCCCAGTGGTATGTCTGCGGATTCGTAGCCGGCGGTTACCGTAGAGTCATGGTTTCAATCCTTGTTGCCACCAAAGACCCGCCGTGTAGCCTGGCCTGATGCACCTTAAATCTCTCATGTCTCAAAGTTTTCCCGTTGGCATGGTGTTGAAGTTAGGAGAGGGGTTGCCGGTTCAGCTGTCGAACTCCTCACTTGACCGTAGTTCAAAATTACGAAGTCCGTCGCCAATAGCCCTCGTGTTGCTTCTAGTGTAAGGTTAATAAAACGAAGCCAACCCTAACATGGGAGAAAGTAGTCGGCACTCGTTTAACTGCTCTTGGAAAAATTTATTTACCTTTAACTTTCAGTTTTAAAGTATCTGTGAAGATTCTATCTCATCCATCCTATTTACTAAACTTCACTACTTCTATTTAATTTACATATGAGTAAGTCACGATTTATTTACCTGAAGAGCTTCTCAAAATAATTAATGCCATATAAAAGCCCAATGTGTTACTTGAAAGGAAATAAGCGGGAGAACCCATTATAAGATGAATGTATTTATACCAAAACTAGTAGAAATCAATACAAAGCATCCGAAGAAATGATGAAAATATTTCATTAAAAAGTTTTAAATAAAATTCTTAGCATTGGTGCAATCTATACCTTGACTGAAACATTGATCAGACAAACTCATAATGCCAATTTGTAATAAAAATAATTTTATAGTACAATTAGTGAAGTAATTATTAGTACACATATTCTTAAATTATAAATTCAAATATAATATTTAAGAAAATCATTAATGGGTTACAAAAAAAAAGTGAAAACAAAGTAAAAAAAAAAAAAAATTTATAACCTTTTTATAGATAAATATACAAAAAATATAATGCAAAAAAGTATTTGTATACTTCATTAATGTACTATAATCAAGAAAAATTAGTTAAATAATACAAATTAATAATTTGTGTACATATACTTAGGTTTAATGACTGCTGAAAGAGGTTGTGGTAGATTCCATTAACACTTTTTTGTGATGGTTGGATCTGTGTTATTCCTTATTTCAATCAGTAGGTCTTTTAAACTGCTTTTACCTGTAATATGTTTTTTAATCGAATTTTCGCATCTTATAGCATCCATAAAATTTCTGTTGGATTCAGGTCTGAAGATTATGGAAAATTTACCAGCCGTCTTAGAGTAATGTAAAGTAACCATGTCCTGGTGACCATAACAGTGTGCTTTGGGTCGTTAATCTGCTGAAACACTTACTCTAAGCCTAGTTTTCAAGCATTGATTAGTAAGTTATACCGCAACACATCAATATCTGTTAAAAAGTTGTCATTGTAGTGTCAAAAGCCCCCAAATTTCCTACTCCGTTACAAGTTTGGCTGGTTGGTTTGCTTAGGTTACGTGAAATATGATACCAAAAGTACTATTTGCACAATTTTTTATTATAATTAATTTAAAATACTAAAGTTAATATTTACAAGATAAAGTGCTTGTCGCATTTTCATTTGCTATGCCATTTGGGTGCACATCGCTTCTTAAAAAGTGTTGCATTGCCCTTGACGTTCTAGTCGAACGTTTTGTAAAACTTTAATTGTCCCTCTTCTTCAGAAATTCTGGGTAGAATGAAAATGGCAACGCCTCTTCCAAAATCACAAGACATAATCCTTTGTTTTTGTTGGATATCTGAAAGGTATAAACTAGTTATTGGTTCTCTGAGCACTCCAACCGGCGTAAGAAATGACACCTGCTAAAATGGGCACCTGATGGGGGGGTTTTCTTGGTTCCCAGGAGAATCGGACTCTGTAAGGTCAAAATTCATGAGAAACAGAAATGGACATCTGGACTTTTTCATGAGTCCAGATGTCTTCAATGAGGACCTTGTACGGATGTAAGGGGACCACTAACGAACTTCTTAAGTACGTTCGCCGCAGCAGCCACACATAGCCAATTCATAACATTTTGTACCATGCTCGAAATTTGGGAATATATGTTTTGGATCCAAAGCAGTTTTATATTTTTATGAGAAATCTTTTGAATACTCGGAGGAGAGAAAATTTGAAACTTACTCTAATCAGAACAAATCTTGTTTTCCAAAAATTGATAGATTAATTTCTGTAGGTGGAGGCAAATTTCAGACGTTTACTCCGATGCGTTTCATTTGTGAATGGCTTTCTCCTTGGTATTCTTTCTTTTAAACCTGTATTGTGGAGAATATTTCTTATTGTTTGAAGTTCTACTCTGATTTTTTTAGAAGAAGTTGCAAGTTCTTCAGCAACTTATTGAGCTGAACCGATAGGAATTTTAAAGTTGTTTGAACAACACTTTTATTTGCCCTCCTTATAATTTGCTGGCTTATTTTCTATTCATCTAATTAATCACTTTTTTAATTTCTCTGTTTGATTTTCTGTTTTTATGGAGCTCCATGAAATGATTACTTATGTCAAAAGATACTACTCTAGTTTTAGGTGGCATACTCAATTACTTCAAGAACACTGTAGATAAAATGACAGACTTCAAAATTTATGCAAGTTAACAATTATTTACAGCTACTATGTAAATAATTCTTTCAGCCGTCAACACTTTAAACGCAGTACCAAAGAAGTAATTTACCAAGGAAGCGTGCAAATACTTCAAACTTTTAATCTTGACTGGTTAGAAACTTATTAAACATCATCAAAAGTTTTAATGTTTAATCTAGAACGTACGATAAATATATTGTATGGGCTACCAAAGGGGCTGTTGTTTCAGATGGGGAGTGTCAGATCACTTTTCAATTTTTAATCGTTTTAATCTTTTCAATTTTTAATCGTTCAATTTTAATCACATTTAGCTTAAATATATTCAATTTAATAATTAATCGTTTACTTAAAATTTAATTTCAATTAGCTGATATAATATTCAATTTAATAAAATATCCTTTGCTTTAATTTTAATTACATGCAGCTGATATAATACTCAATTTATCGTCTGCTTTAATTTCAATTACATTTAGCTTGAATAAATTCAATTTAATAATTTATCATTACCTTTAATTTTAATATCGGAAAAGGTTACTTTTGTCCATTTCTCGATATTTCATCATTTATTTTAATTCTTATATTCAAATGAGTAATTTAATTATAATTATAAAAAATGCACCTTGGGCGGCTGAATCTGTTCTTAGTAAACCTTTGCATACAATTTTTGTAATAATATTTTTAAAACTATTTTTGTGAAAATATTCGCTCTTTTTCAGTTAAAAATCGACAGTGTAGAAGAGTACAAATAATTATTTTAGCAACTCTATATTATTGTTGTTATGTTTTTATGACTCATGATATCCTGAGTTCCATTTAAATGAGAATTCGTTGTACTCAATACTTATAATTGATATCTGATGAATAAAAAGGACTTGCCACACCTTGAATGAAATAAAGGCAGAAAAAATGAAAACAGACGTTGGCAAAGTGCGGAGGTTTATTATGTCTGTCAAGTTAGACAAAGCAGTGAACTTTCTCTGAAAGAGCTTTGTCACATGGTACTAAAAAAGAATTATTAAAAGTAAAAACTTTACAACCTAGTGTAGGAAGCTCAAAAAATAAATAACAAGGATGGTAGGCTGGGTCGAGGACCTTGAGTGCAAAAGGTCCTTTTGAACTTTTTAAAGAATTAGAAAGAAAAAAATACAAAGTAGTTATTTTGTTATCTGGAATCAACCACCCAAAGAAACAGTTCATGTTCAAAACAATTGTTCTATTTTTTTCGGAAAATAAAGAGCTTGTTTCCTTTCTTCGTCATTTATTTACTAACTTTTGTTTGAAAATGACAGGAGAATTTTTTTAAAAACTCAACAATGGAACTTCGTTCTTATCGTTTTTCGCACACTTCTGAGGTCATTAATGGAGGCGTGGCGCATGTTTTTCCAAGTCGAACATTCTCTTCATACTGAACGTGATATTCGCAGGTGAAAAAAAGGGAAGAATTACCAGAATTAGCCTACTTTCGAAATGCATTGGCCCAGAACGGTTTTGAGATGGAAGGTCTTCTGCTTTTCTATCGTTTGGCGCGAAGAGGGCGTGTGCCCCGAAGGGTAGAGAATCTCTGCTCTTTGAGGAAAAAGATTTCCCTTTTTAACGGTGATGCAATAACATCATCCGAGAATGCGGTGAAGGGAACATCGCTAAATGAATGAATGATTATGGAAATTTCTCATGGGAATCGAATCGTCTGATTCGGTCCAAGAAAGAAGGAAAGTTTTTTTGAGGTAGAATTTTAGGGAAACGCGAGAGAGTGATAACATGGAAGATTATTAAATGGTAACCTTTAAGATAAAATGGACCAATGCTTCCATTTTTATTTGGTTTTTCCTTAAAGAGCATTTTTGTATGACTGTGATTAAATGAAAATCGGATTGAGGTCGGTCGTACTATGCAGAACTAATTTGTGATTTAATTTCAGGGAAATAGACAGTAATTTCAGACTCATCCGAATTTGAAAAATATTTTCGAAGTTAATTAGATTGTTACAAAATAAGTTAATTTTAAAAGTACAATATAAAAATTTAAAACACGATCTTATTAATGTTGCCAAATCTCAAAAAGTGAGAAATGGTCTCAGACTGATAATGTTACTTTTTCCTCCCGAAAACATTAGTGTATTATTCTGATTGCATTAACTTATGATAGTTTTGTAGTTGTTTATTTATTTATTGTTGTTGTTTATTGACATCATACTTAGAGGCAACACGAGAGCTATTGGTGATGGAACTGGTAACTTTGAACCTCGGTTAAGTGACGAGGAAGATACTGGGCATCTCCCTCTCCAAGCTTCCACGCCTCGGCTTGGGAGGATTTGAGACCTCGACCAGATTTGATGAGCAATAAGCCCTCTACACGACGGCTCTTTAGTCTCATCAGGGTTCGAACTTACTACTCGATAAAAACATCATCGCCCGCTAGCCCCTGACCCGCGGCTACTACTGCAATAACTTAGCGGCAGCAATGTATTTTAATATACTTCTCATTACTAATTGATAGCGCCCTATGTACAGTATAGTAGAGCCTCTTGTAAAGGACACCTCCAAATAAAGGACTCTTCCATTTAAGGGACAAATTTGTTGGTCTGTCTTTTTGAACGTAACCTGTATTTACCTCTTTTAAGAGACACCACAATTTAAGGGGTAAAATGGTTTATTCGGTTGGGAGGTACAACTGTATTTCATATTTTACCACCCATATTTTATCTAGAGAAATTGTCCAAAAAGTCATATAATGCCACATTTCGCTGGTTTAAATATACAACGGTGTTATTTTTGCAAAATAAATATAAAACCAAATTTAGATCTGCATTACTTTTTCATTCAAGTATGGGAGCAAACTAAAATAAATATTATATATTTTATAAGTAATCTTTTAATTACAGTTCCTCGAAAAATATATTTAAAAAGTAATGCTATGGTATTCATTTTAAACAAATATCGTCTATATCATACACAATATTTACACATTTGAGAATTCTTGATCTAAATCTTGTCTTAAAATTAAAAATTCATTTCGTTAAAAGTGAAAGAAAATTGGATATAACTATATTGAATATGTTAAATTTTAAGGGTAAATCTGTAGGATAAAAAGAAAAACGTTGCATAATCTATTCTATTGAAATAAATGCTGTTGATTATTTCTTTCGGAAAAAGCTTTAAATCCTGTTATTGACCATAAGGATAGATGGTAAATATTTCTGGTAGTGATTAATTGAAAAATTGAATTAGGGTCATGAAATTAAGAAGAATGAAATCGTAAATCAATTCGAAATTTTTATTGGATATAATAAATAGTTGCAATACTCAAATTGATTTGGATTTTGAAAGTGTTTGGCGATCACATTCTAAATTATGACAAAATGGTTTCTTTGTTGTTTGTTTAACAGATGGCAGAACAATATAGTAACACAGACTTGTCTCAGAAGAACGATCTGCAGTTCAACAAAGGTATTCAATATGAATCATTATCTCACATACCAAGTACCTTTCTCTGCTTACTATCTTACAAATAAAGTCCTCATACACTGAAAACTATTCTATATCCCACGCCAAATCAGATCGTGTGATATAGTCTGGAGAGATATTCAAGCCAATATTGGTGGCTCAACCACAACATATGCATGTGACCCAAAATTAGTTACAACAAACATTTAAATTATTGTTATACAAAATTTAACGATTTGAAAATAACATCGCCTATAAGGAAGTAGATAATATAAACATAATCTTTATTTTATTACAGATTAAATGCTTTCAGTGACAGGTAACTAATATAATTTTTCAATATTTGACTTGGGAAGGTTTTCAATACCTACAACAAAAAGAACTTTCTATTTTTTTTAAAAAAAAATGTATATTTATTACTCGAGGAACAAATTATCTTTGAATTGTGGGATGAAATTTCTCAAGGCCCCCGTCTACCCGCCATTTTGATTTCGTGGATGTAATGTTAATCCTGTGGAGTTTCAATTTTAATTCTAACATTTTTACTATTTGATTTGTTTGAATACAATAAAGTGCATCTGAAAGAGCAAAAAATAATGAATGCTTCAGTGGAATTATTTTTTTCTTCTATTTTTAAAAATATTTTTTAAAGACCAAAAAACTCGCAAAAGAATCATTAAAATAAGGATAAAAATATTCTTAAGAATCGGAGGGGAAAAACAATTCCACAGAAGCCTTGATTATTATTATTATTATTATTATTATTTTTGCTCTATCAGATGCACTTTATTGCATTCATATAGATCAAATAGTAAAGACGTGAGAATTAAAGTTGAAATTCCATAGGATTAACATTACGTCCATGAAATCAAAATGGCGTGTAGACGGGAGCCTTAAGTTATTGTTATTAAAAAGATGTTTCATATCAAAGAATGTCAAAAAGTGTCATAAATTGTTCTAGAACGAAATTTCCTCAGCAGATGTTGATTTGCTTTAAGTGGACTGTAACCAATAAATTACAAAATGACTTGTCGAAGCAAAATTCTATTTTAATAGTAGATGTCGAATGCATCGTTTCTTTTAACAAAATAGCTAACAAGGACATGCAGACGATTTTATATAAATTTCGGCAGGCCGCCAAGATTGGAGCTTGGCGGTAGATGTTTGTCGAAGTCAGGCGTGAGCATTTCGCCCGACTTTGTTATGAAGTTTTGGTTTGGTTTTATTAACATCGCACACGAGGGCTATTGGCGACGGATGTTGTAATTGTTATGTGGAAGAACATTCAAAAATTTTGATTAAAAAATATAATATTCAACAATAACAATATACTAAAATTAGTACATCAAAACGAATAATTTGATGCATAAGGTATAAGAATTTTTAATGTTTTCAATAAATGTAATAAATAGATTATTTTTTCTTACCAATTATATATTCAGTATTATTCAGCAAAATAGTTAATTTAGTTATAGGGTATTTCAAGATGCCTGACTTAGTTTTGACAAAGATTATTTTTGTGTTCTTTCCCTAATATAATCTATATGATACTGGCTAGCAGAATTATAGATACTTTGTACTATAGTCTGTTACTTTACAATAGGCTCTTCAAGGTCACAGATTTTTCCCCCACTGCCACCTGTAACTATGGTAACAACACTTGAGAATGGACAGCATGCCCTCCCCCCACAATATTGGTCTTTTTTTTTTTTTTTTAATCTACATAATTTTAAAATATTTGCTTAAAATCTGTATAACATTTTTCAAATATTGTTGACAAGTAATTAAAAACATTTAACTTTCTTACATCTTTGTATAAGAGAACGTAACAACTTAGAACTTTTTAAATGAAATAAAATTGTATACGCACATAGGCATTATAATGGTTTATAAGGATTATGTTTTAATAATTGATATACTTTCATTTTTGAAAAATTTATCATTTTGAAAAAAAAAAAAGAAGAAGAAACACAGTACTTTTTGATATTTAAAACAGTCTTTACATTTATCATACAGCACGTTCAAACGCAAAGGAATTTAGACCTCAACTCAAATGTTGAGAATAAATGCTGTTACGACTTTACATGAGTCGCTACCATGGTAACAGATGGAGGAAAAACGAAAATGAGTGACCTTGACACTCCTATTCTAAAGTTACAGACTGTAGTGTCTTCTATGCCAATTATTCCCTTCATGGAATGTAAATTTTAAATAAAAATGTGTGTGTTGACATAAATCATTGCTAAGTTTCTTTTGTGTATTACTGTTTTCTTAATATGATTTGTGATTTCGATTAGTAAGTTCTAAATAAAATTACTTCTTATAAAATCAATTAGAAGGATCCCTAATATTTTATTGTTTCAATAAAATAATAAAACTACTTGTAATACAATTTTGTGTTAACATGTTCTTTAATAAGTGTTATACATAACAAATATTGTTTTCAGTGATGGAAATGTCCTTGTCTAACGGAATCATCCCTCTTCTTATTTTGTAATTTAATCAATTTTCTCTAAATATGTTTTAATATTATACGAAATATTTTTAAATTAATAAAAATTCTGCATTTTGAATAATTTCGTACCACATATATTTAGAGTCTGTGGGATCTTTTTATAATTTCATATGTTTCTTTGAGTATAAATAAATATATAAGAAATAAAATCATCAGTAAAATCGCATGATAAAAAGGCATCGCTTATATCATACCGTTTTGATAAATTTTACAAAATATATCGTAAACTTAATTTAGTAAATTTACATTATTATGTAAAAATGAGGCTTAATTGAAAAATAACGCATCTATAACCATTACCTTTTTATTTGTTATCCAATTTTCGCAATTAATGTTGTACCTCCATCCCTTACCGATTACTTTTGTCAAAGCGGGATTAGTCAGGCAAACCCGTCGGAGAAGAGTTCTGATGGTTGTTGTCAACACCAAGATTTGATGGCAGCTTGCACCACGTTGTCTGAATTAACACAACGTCCTTTGTGTTACCTTTTCACCTTTGAGGAAAGATGGAAGTCGCAAGTAGCAAGAACGGATGCAATGATGTCTGGCTGATTCAAACTTGTCTCCATATTCTTCGGAAACTTCTTAAATTCCTTCTTCTAATCCTATTACAAGGTCTATAGCTCACGTGTTGCTTCTAAGTGTGACGTTAATAAACACCCTAAGAATCAAAAATTTCTTCTAATGCTTGAATTTTGACTTTTAAAACTGACTTGTGCAAAAAATATTTATAAAACTCAGAATTAACAAATACTATTACAAAAGAAATAAAACTTGAATGGGATTGTAATCAGATAAATAATGCGTTAAAAAAAATCTTTGATTTGTTTTCCGTTTTCAATAGTATTATAGATAATCGGATCTTTTACTTTCATTTCTTAGGCTACAGAATACTTAAAATATTTCTTCTGCGTAAGAATCTTTCAGAAAATCTTAAAAATTATCTAAAATCGCATTTAAAATTCGTTGTTAAACAAAATAAATGCAAGTAAATTATAAGGTTAAAGAAACTAGCACACATCCTGCTTTTTATTTGTTCTTGTTAAGTATTTGTGGAACGAAGTTGAAAAGATGAAAGGATTAAATTTAGTCAATAAAGAATGAAGTCATTCATTGCAAGTATACATTTTTATTTTTGTCGGTTCGCATAAGAGTAATTTAATTAATATTTGTTTAATGGAAATGTTTACAGAATCTTAAATAAACCGCATGAAATAGAAAAAATATCTGTTCTTACAAATCATAAAGCTTTCGTTAAATAATTTTTTTAGATTAACAAAATGGTTTTGGGAAAAATAAACAAGATAAAGAGTTGTTGCTGTTGGGGGTTTATTAACGTCGCACTTTGAAGCAATACGAGGGGTATTGGCTATAGAACTTCGCAATTTTGAACTTCGGTCAAGTAACCAGGGTGACACCTGAGCTGGCACTTTTCTCTCTTAACTTGCACACCACGCCAATGGGAGGTCTTTGAACCTTGACAGATTTAACACGTATCAGCCCCAGCTAAATGGTGGGTCTTTAGTGGCCTCAAGGCTCGTACCCATGACTTCAACAAAATAATTTAAAAAAGAATAACATAAAAATACTTTTTTGCATTTTATGAGTGATATTGGAAAACGGTTGAAAATTTCTTCAATTTTTAAATGCTATTTCCCCCCCTTTGATTGCTTTTTTTTCTCGTCTTTTTTTTTCTTTCTTTCTTCTTCACCTCTCCGATCTGAGACCACAACTTATATACCTGTGCAAATTAATTGGGACAAAGTAAACAAATCGCCATTTTCTGGAAAACTGAGGTATTATTCATTCTATACATTTTAATTCATTTTCTTGTATTACGTATGTCCTCTCTTAGCAGAAATGACCTCTTACATATGTTTTGGCATTCACTCCACTAGATTAGTACTCATGCTCTTGAGTTTATCATCATGAAACCACACTTGGATTGCATTGTTTATCGTGCGTTCTATTGTTCTACAATCCATCTCACCTAAAAGCCTCTTCACAATATTCCCCAAGTTCTCAATGAGATTTAGGTCTAAGGAATTTGCAGGCCAACCAAACACTTTAACATGATTTTCCAGCTTAAAAGTCTTTATCAGTTTTGAATTGTGACAAGGAGCCAAGTCATGTTGAAAAGTTCTGTTCAGGTTATCATGAATGGAACAATCTTATGCCGTAATATTTCGATGTATTTAGTCGAATTCATCATTGCCTTGAACAGGAACTAAGCTTCCAGTGCCATATGCTGTGGAAATACCCTAAAATATTTGCTTCGACGGGTGTTTTACAGTTCGTTAGATATGTTCTTGTCTCAAAGATTCACAATCAATTCGTCTCATAATATCTGAAATGTTTCCCTGCACAAGAAATGAGTTTTATCACTGAAATATGCTTTCTCCCAGTCGTCAGCAGCCCATGATTTGTACTTTTTTGCCCATTCTAAACTTTTTTTTTCTTAATGTTTAGAGTTAAAAAATTGTTTTTTCGTTGGTCTTCTTTCCCAGTGTCCAAAATTCTACGCTGTACAATTGAGCTCCTCACATCAAAACCAGATGCCAATAAACCACTTTGAAAGTCTTAACTTTGTTTCCTTGGATTAATTTTGCTATTTGTATTAGAATTTTATCAGTTTTTGCAGTAGTTTTCCACTGGTGCCTATATCTTTCTTTCCTTTTTGGAGAGACTGATCCGCATTCTTTGAATGAAGATAGGATTCTTGAAACATTTGATTTGCCAACTCCAACTGTAGAAGCTATTTCTCGAGCTGTAGTAGAAATATGATCTTTAAGAGCTGTTATTTTAGCAGCCATCCTTGAAGTAATATCTTTTTTGAACACGTGACTGAAAGGGAGAACAAACATTAACAACTAATTGCCTCATCCAAATTCTCACAATTGAAGAATAGGTAAGTACTTCTACAATAAAACCAGTTAAGTCGATCAGTCGCACCCACTCTATAAGCAGATAAATTCAAATTGAGGTATTTCACATTCAGTTTAAGAAGATAAAATTGGTTTGAAAGGGTTTCAGGCATATTAACCAAAAAAATAGCTTGTCCCAATTAATTTGCACAGTATAGTAACCAAGCTAAGAATAAGTATATGAATATAAATATAACGAATAAATATAAATAATAATTTTTATTTCTGTAATTGAAATTAATTATTAAACAGAAAACGAATTTTGAATGCCTAATTTTCCTAAGTTTTCATTCTTCAAAGAGCTTGAAAATTCGCTTGGAATTTGAAAAATGTCTCTTTTTAGCATGTGAAATTTTATTATTTGCCCTTAATCGAGTTTCTACTTTTGTCTTAATAAAAATAACAGTTTTTAAAGGTTATATTTTCTCTTAACTATGTGAAAAAATAATGGTATGTAAAGAAGCATTGTTTTTATCGAAGCTTTTCGAACTTTTACTTTTTTTACACATTTGTGTATGTGCCATTTTATCATTTTACTCACAAGTGAAAAGTGTCAACAGTTGTAATTGATCGTCGTAAAATTTCCCACACTAACCATTCATGAGTATATTAAACAAAAACAACGAACTTTAAAACATTATTTTTATGCTAATGGTGAAAAACACTTCTAACATAACGCAGAAAAAAAAAATTTGATACTATATTTACAACAAATGCTCAAAATTTTCGCTTCTTTCTAGGAGGCAAAAATGAAGTCATTTGCGCATGTTTTGTCATATGCGCATATATACAGTATAATAGAATACAGAAGATTTCTTCTGCTTTGTCATTCTTGGGTCCTGAAAAAAATTATAAAATTAAATTCGAACAAATAATAAGATAACATTTGACCCTGTATTTAGTTTTCTTACGAAAGAATATAGTTTTAATATTATATTATCCAAAAAAACTGTTTTCCCCCCCAATATTCTAAACGAAACTTCACTCAAATATCCCTCAAAATTCAATCATCGACTTAAAATTTATAACATATCGTCCGTAATCAAGAATTTACCGTTGCCACGAATTCTATCATTATCATCCACATAATATTTTTAATTGCACCACAACTATGCAGCATCTATTATAATTTATTATAACTGCACAAAACTGATTTCACCTCATAGAAAAATGCGCCAGTCTTTTTGACTGGTTTGGTATAAGTAACGATGAGAATCAAAAACTTTTTGATTTTTAATAAAAAGAATAAAGCTAACATCTAATATTATTAATTTAATTATAGCTTCTAATGTCCTGATATCATTTCAAGCAAAAAAAAAAAATAACTTTAAGTAGGAATTTGAAAATAAAGTTGCCAACCAATCATTTTGACCGCTGTTTTACATCTAGTGTTAGTTTTATATTTTATATGTAATATATATTTGTGTTTCTAATTACCAGTTTCCAAAAAAAATTCTTATAAATATATAATTATTAAATAAATTAAAATTTACTATGCTTCTTATTGATCAGTATTTGATTACTGGGATAGCCATGAAAATGGGAAATTATTTTCCTAAGTTAGATTGTGTCATTAAACCCACTTTGGGTTAAAATAGAATTTATTAAATGCGAGATAATACCACGTATTTCTTCCAAAAGGCACTAGATTTGAAAAGATAGAAAACTGAAATTTAATGGAAAATAAATAGTTACAGCACAAGAAATCAAGCATTTTAATTACAGTAAAATATGTCAGAATTTTTTTAAACTTTTCCATGTTCCAAACAAATGCGTTTTTCCTGTATCGATTTCGATGGAATTTAAATCTCATTTAACAGATGGATGAAAGTTCGAGAAAAAAGAGCAAGATTTCTGTTAGTTAAGCATTTTACGGCAAAATAAAATTAAATACTTCCTTATTATAAGTATTTTTTTTAAATTTCTTCTCTTTGAACTGCAACTGTTTTTCTTTCCTGTAAGCTAAATATCATATACCCGATCAAGCGAATATACGTGATAAAAAGGAAATGAGAAAAATTGAACTCGTAACTAAATACAGTAATAACGTGTTTTTGGTGAAACGTGATTTGCAAATTCTTTTAAATGGAGAATTTATTCGGGGAATTACCTTTTAACGCATAGATTTATGTGTAAATATTTTTTAAGTAACTGATTCACTTTTTCATACGAAATGACAGCGATAGTATCGAAGATTCTGAGTGTGATAAACACGTGAAAGAATTTTTTGCATACAATTAGCGGAGGATCTGTATATCGAGAAAATCAGCAACCATTTTATCATACAGCGTTCTCGAGGATTTGAAAGGCAATCGGATATTTGCTTAGAATCAATCACACAATGAGTTTAATCAAATATTGCAGCTGAGCTTTTAGCGATGTTATTGTCAATTTCTTCATAACAAAAACAATCGAACTATGTTTTAATAATCTTACAAATGATAACCCTGACAGTTCTCTTTAAGAAGACAACTTTTTAACCACTGATGAATAATTGATAACTGCTAGAAAAAGTTTTCTTAAATTTCATGAATTACCTGATTTTAACAAAAAAAAATTCTTATATCTTATTTCATTTTGTTTTTGGAAAAACAAAAATTGAAAAAAATTCTATTCAAAGTTTTGCAAAGAACAGCTTTAGCCGCCAAAAGTGCGTTTGTTTTATAATTATTATTAAATTACTCGATTAAATCTAAGAACTGAAGTAAACGATGAAATATCGAAAAATGGACAATAGTAAAAAAAATATTAAAATTAAAGCAAACGATAAGTTATTAAATTGAATGTTATATCAGCAAAATGTAATTAAAATTGAAGCAAACGATAAGAAATTGAAAAGGGATATGATACGTTAAAAGTGATCCAACTAAGACTATGGCCTTTTTTGTGGCTAATGATGGCCTCATAAGCTAACTATCTTTATTAATGTGATGATGAAGGACTAATATAATGTGAAATTAATCTTTAACCAATTAACCGTGTTAAAAGGGGCATTAATGTATATGAAAATCATAGATTTATTTTTCATTATTAAATAAAGTGTTCCTGAACTTACTCCATTTATAGACCATCGATTTTGTAACAAATTACCAATACTACTGTTTATCACAACTATTGATGCTGCTCATAGTGCAGTAACCTGTCTTTAAAATGACATTCGATGGTTCGGCTCATTTTATCAGGTTAGTGCGAAACAAAATGTGGTTTTTAAATATACACTTTACAATAGAATATTTCATCTTAAAATTAAATATATTAATTAAAATAGGAATAATTAGAATCTGTTTTTCCTAACGGGAAACAAGTCTGTTGATTCCAACAGCGTAGGATTTTGAAGCTCTAGATTCCCGAACTCTTCGCAGGCTTGTTGAATAACTACTCTGTTATTGAAAATCTTTTGAAGGAAGTTGTTGAGGTGTTTAAAAAAGTAATAGTTGGTCGGAGAGAGGTCTGGTGAATAATCTGGATGAGGTAAAGTTTGGTATCCCAGTTCGTTCAATTTCTGCGCAGTCATTCGTGAAAAATGCGGTCTGGCGTTATCATAGAGAAGAATTGGTTCTTTTCTATTGATCAATGCTGGGAATAAATGTTGTCGCAGTTTTTGGTGCATTTTGCGATTTCCTGGCAATACTTTTCTGATGTGAGGGTTTCGCCAGGGTTTTAAATTGGGGTGAATAATTTCACTTGACGACCACCAAACAGTTATCATATTTATACAGTTCGTTTTGGGGAAGTGTGTTTTGGTGCGTCATCTCTATCCAGTCACTGCGCGGAACGCCATCATGCGCCGTATGGAATCTATTTCTCGTGCCATGTCAAAATGCCATCAAGAAATAGTTCAAATTTGTTTACGAAGAAGAAGCACAGAGTAGATTTCGTATCGGAGAAATTTTTGGTTTTCATTCAGCTTGTAAGTCACCCCTTTGTCGAGCTTTTTTTGATTTTCCTAATTGGTGGAAATGTCGAACAACTGCTGAATGGTCAACGTTTAGTTCTTGAGCAACCTCTCAAGTTGTGTTCGCTTCGGTAATGGTCTTCAATTGATTGTTATCAAGCGCAGAAGAAAGTCCATAGCACTCCTCAACATCAAAGCTCTCGTCTCCTTTACGAAATATTTGGAGCCTGTGTTGAGCCGTACGTTCGTTAACGATCTCCTGGCTAAGTGCCTGGTTCATATTGAAAGAGTTTCTGCTACCCCATGACACATTTCGAGCTCATACGATAAAATTGCTGAAATTTACTTTCTGTTCATCATTTATTTGACATCCTAAAATAACAAAGAGCAAAAAGTAACAACAAAACCATTAGCATAAATCAATTAAACTATATTAGCATAATACACCATTTTAAAAACATGGAAATTTGTTTTTTAAAATGGTGTATTATGCTAATATAGTTTAATAAAAACATACCAATATAAGCATCAAAGTTTAAAATAATAAAAACCGTAACTATTTTTGAGCTAACTGTATAATTCGGCAGTGATCGAGCCATTTGCTTTCGGATTTTTTTTAGGGTGAATTCGACAATTTGTTGACCTTCGAATTGTTATACAGAGCTGCTCTTATTTTTTTTTAATAGTGTTTATCGTAACAGACAGATTTCAGTACAGTACAGTTCTTGTTTTATATCGGGTTTACTTATCAAGTTTGCTCAATATTATAATTGTGCTTATATAATGTACTGTACTAATTGTCATAGTCGTCACTTTTATAGAATTATTCAGTGTTATGGTTTTAACGTTTAATTAACAGCTAAACATGTGATGTCCCGGCTTTGCTACTTTCACTTATTTGAGTTAACGTGACTAATTGGAGTTCAGTCACTAATTAAACAACCTAAATAATCAGGAAGTCAAATCTCTGTAACTTAATTTTATTATTCTCTTGAGAATAACCATAACTCAATGTACTAATCAAGAATGTGGAGCGGATTCCTTCACGGGTTTTCCCCTAAAGATACCATAAGAATTTTATTTATTTTACAACTGACGAACAAGATCCAAGACAGTATTAAAACTTAAGAACTGGTTGATTGATTGTTAATTAACGTCGCACTGAGAAGGTAACGCGAGAGCTATTGGTGATGGACTTTTTGATATTGAACCTCAACAAGTGACGAGAAGCGCACATGAATAGGTATGTGCCTTTCCAAACTTCACCATTATATTAAATGGAGACTTGGATTGGGCAGTTTTATTGGGCGTCAGCCTTATACAGTGGTTAGGGGCATCAGAATTCGAGCCAACGACTAAACGAAAACAACACCGGCCGTAAGTTCGTGACCATGATCACTAGGCTAAAGTTGCCACAAATATTTCTTCTTATTGAAAGCACACGATTAATATCCCAGTTTTCAACTTCCGATTTTTTTTCTCTCTATCTTTCTCTACGACTACTACACCAACATTAAATACTTCTCACCTTATAAATGCTATTCATTCAATCTTATCATTATACGTATTCTAAATTACATAAGTTACGGTTCATTCACGAATGGAGGTTATCAAATCAAACGACATCATAACAAAAAAAACCAAAAGGAGAAGGGAGATATGAGTGAGAACCCGTTACAAACCTTTTTCCTTAAAAATAGGATACCTGGATCCAAAATTGATTTTTCTTCCAAAAAATAAGTTACAACTTATTTTTAGAGAATATGTCCCATATTTTTTTTTTGTAAAATTTCCTACATTTGTAGTGTCGGATATCCCTTGGCGGTTGTGGCGAAAACTTGGCGACCTAGATGAAAGGACACCGAAGTTATGTTACGTAAACAGTGAAGTCATGAAGACGTTGCAAACGAAAAGCTAACCAAAATTTAGGGTTATCATAACCTAAGCCGAAACATTTAAATCGTTATCGCAACCAAAAGTTGCCGATCCTAAGTCCTACTTGAACCTGGATTTTAATAAATTCTGTTGGACTGTTGGACTTCCCGGGGAACCACTTTAATGATTCCAAATCCTTGTTGAGTGAACTCAACCTTCCTAGGTGATTGATTGATTAAAAATAACGTCGCATTTAGAAGCAATACGATAGCTATTTGGGAATGGATTTCGTAATTTTGAGTCATGGTCTGATGACGAGGATTATATCTGAGAGCTCCACTCTCCAAATTTCTTCACAACGCCAACGTAAGAACTTTGAGCCTCGATAGAATTAACGTGTATCAGCCCCATTACACGACGGTTTTTTAATGGATTCAGAACTCGAACTCTCGACGCGATGGAAAGCATGCCGGCCCCGGGTTCGTAACCATGACCACTAGGCTATTGCCACCTCATCTTCTTGGTTAAGAAAAAAAGAAAGAAAGAAATTCCAAAAAATATATACCATTTAAAAAATCACAGCCCTTATATAGGATAACTTGAAAATTTGAAAAACTCGAAAAAGGCATGACTGAAATTCTTCATATTTGAATTTTAGTTTCTTTTACTTCCTTTCAATAAAATGTTATTTACACGCCCGATGATTTTATGAAAATCCGAATTACTTTTTATTTTTATATCCCATTTTTCATTCACGTCGTATTCGACATCAACAGATTCTCCACAAATGCGTCTTTGTGACGAACACGGAAATGATCCACCCAACCGTTTGACACTTTGAAGCGCATGAATCCAGACTATTCGACTGTTTTTCTGACTTTTTATTATTCATTGCGTATTTTGTCGGATTTAGTGCACATATGTCATCCTACTTTTGAATATTTATTTCAGTCCTTTTTAATAAATTCTGAAAGATGTCGCTGTTTCAATCAAACAAATCATAAGTAATTCCTTTTATTGACATTTTCTAATATTATGCTATGTAATTATACTCTTTTGAGAACTTAAAGCAGCAGTAATTGATAGGTAATGATCACAAACTCGTGACTGGCATAATTTTAGTCGAGTCATGGGTTCGAGTCCTGATTTCTCTAAAGACTCGTAGAGTAAAAGGATTGATGCTCGTGAACTATGTCAACAGTCACTGTCTTCACGAAAGGAGGGGGAGGGCTGAATTTAGGAGAAGGGGTTGCAAGTTCAAGTGTCGTCCTTGTCAACTTGGCCATGGTTCAATAAGACGAAATCCATCGCCAAAATCCCTCCGAGTCCCTTTACCCTACTGGATCTGGTGTACCTTCATTAATTTATGCCTGTCATGTTATTCTTTGTTTCGATCATCATTGTTTCTCTACTTTCCTTGAATAATATTTGATAGAAAAATTTGTATATACGAGTTCTTGAGTTTATGGATTAAGTTTTTGCTGCTTGAATTCCTTATTAGTATTTAGACTAATAGTGTGTGTTTTTGGGTTTATTCAATATAATAAAAATCTTGTACACTTTGTATACATGTAAATATTGATCCTACTGACTTGATCTCTTTATTTCATATTCGTTGGCTGCATTAGTTATTTGATGCTTAGTATTTTGGCTTCATATAATTCTGGACTTTGCGCTTCTCAAACGATCCTTGCTTTCCGCCAGTATTAGAACTACATAGTGTACTTTTGTAATTGAATGAGCGTCATGAGAGGGTATGACTTCCACTTCCGGTATTTCATACTATTCATGTACCATAAGGTACCGTTTATTATCATTACACATAAGCGCCAAAGTTATTCTGAAAATAAACTTTATTGATGTCATTCAATTATACAGTCCTCTTTATTAAATCTGAACTATGAACAAATTGAAAACTTCCAATGCGAAGAGCGGATCTTGTGTCGACTCGCCTTCGAATTGGACATACTTGCTTTACCCATAAACATCTTTTATTTGAATAGTGTGCTCCTGAGTGTACTATACTAATTACTAAGGGAGTGCAGTACACCGTTCATCACATTCTAATAGTGTGTCCAATGTTTCATCATCATCATCGCATTTTTATAACTCTTCTGTTTTAAGCTTGTTTGATTTGGTGGTGGTAGGGGGAGGGCATTCTACAATAACTTGTTTTCCGTTTTTATTCAAAATTCGATATATACATTATAAGTTAACGGAAAAATTCTTCTTCCTCCCCGAGTGTATGTGGGGAGTGAAATCAATACGAACTCGGAGGATAACGACAAATGACGATTTATTCGTAAATCTTCAAAACAATACACAGATAGCACATTTTGGACAATAACAGATATACAGCCCTTGCACAATTCAATGACACAGGTACGGGAAAAAACACACACTAAGTACAGTCACAGTTATTTCAGCAACGTTCAGCTCCCCAGCTTATTACTCTTCACTGCGGACAGCAGCCGCAGTAATATTCTGCATTTCCAGGCCAGGCTCCGATGATACCCAGCAGATGCACGTTGCTTCTTCGCAAATTCACCCAGTACGCTCCACTTCAAGTGCCAACAACGTTCAGTAGATCCCCCGATCGATCTCCTCAATAGAGTCTCCAAAGGCAGATTCTCCATAACAGTTCTGCTAGATTCAGGCCGAATCCTCTGCAAATTCCCTCGGCCATGGTTTTCTCATTGGTCTACGAAGTAGACTCTACAGAAAACTGATTCCATACACAGACAAATTCCTCCTCAGATTGACTCCTCCGACTGTAACTTTTGGCATATTAAAACTTTTCCGGCTAGGCATGACATCATACTGAGAATTCACAAAAAGTCTGCAATTTTCTTCCCTTTCGATTTTTCGCTCAGATTCCAGCGCCTTCGAATACTTTCCATTTGTCGCCAATTCGCCAAATGGTCATCAAATCCGTCTCCAAGGTGAAGGGGTCTTCGCCAAACTCTCTTTTGTTAACTGGTGACGTCTCTGTAAAACTCTATTTTCCTTAATAAGAGAAGCGTTGCAGGGAAGCATCAATTCATGTTCCTAACAATGTATTTAAGTTTTAACTCTTTTAAAGTGTATACATATATAACCATTAATTCGTGTCTTTTATCCAATTTTTATTTGGTATTAAAAATTTGTATAGAGTTTTCATGAAATGTTTGACACAGCATAGCCGAATTTGGCTCTTGCACCATTGGGCCCAGAATCCCTCACACATTTTTGCTTCAGGTATTTTTTGTCCATTTGATTATTGTAAATTGATAACTGTTGTATAGTATCTACTGTATTATTTTTCTAATAATCCTGTTAAAATATATAATTTTATTTGTATTAAATTGTCTGTGTTCTATTCCCAGTATTTGGATTATGTTAATAATGTTACTTTGTATGCATTCTCTATGTAAAAGAATTTGTATTCCTATACTTGCAATGTATTTTTCTGACATGTATAATAAAATATTAAGTGTTGAGAGATCTTTATCATTTTACTTATTACTGGTTTCAAATTCTTGTTGGTGAGCTCGACCACCTTGAATGATTTGTCGATAGTCTTCGGGGTTGCTTTTAAGTGCAATGTTGATAAATAATCAGTCAATCAATCAAGTGAGAATGTAAACAAAATCATTTCTAAGACTGCGATGAATTTTTCTATCGTATAAGAGATTTAGATCTTTTCGTAAATTTAACACAAAAGCTTAGAGTTTTTAAATAGACTGTTTCGTGACATTTTATAATGCTTTCTTCCCTAAAAAGAAAAAAAAAGAAAGCTAACTGAAAAGGAAAAAAATGTGTCAAGTATTTTGAATATCACATGATAGAAAAAACTTAGCAGTTATCTTTCTTTTTCTTCTTTTATTGGAGATTTTTTTGATAACACTCAAATAAATATGATATAAAGTAACTTTTTTATTTTTATATAAGTATAGCACCAACTCACCAACTTTTCCCCAACTCAGCACTTGTTTCAAGCGCGAAACTTTATTTTAAAAATAAAATTTTCAAATTCAAATGTAACATACCATTAAAGTATTGAATATAGCATCGTTTTGTCCATAAAGCAAGGTCATATATTTCATTTTAAAAGTATTAAAATTCATCCACGATTTTAGTGATATCTAAATTTATACCTGTACTAATACGACGAAAATCGTATTTTACTATTACGTTGAAATACGAATTGTTTACATGCGTCGCTTTTGAGAACATAAATTCGGAAATTCATTATTGGGTAGTGTTAACTAAATTCCAATGCCAGTGATTTATTAATTAAATATTTCCCCTCAGTAAAAATCAAGCTATTTCATAAGTACTTTATTTTATTAAAAATTTAATAATCATCTCCAAAGGTAGCCTTATCAGAAAATTTTTATATCCGTATATTTTATATTTAAGTAATTTATATAATTATAGCGAACTCTTTTTTAAAGAAATACTTAGACTCACATTCGCTAGTGTTAAATACATCCGAGTTAGTCCTTTAGCATTTTAATACCTTTTATAATAATATTGCCTGTTACATATTGTTGCTGTTTCATTTGTAAAATTCCATCAAAGGGACTATTTATAATCAGAGCTCTAATCATAAA
Source organism: Nephila pilipes (assembly GCA_019974015.1). Classification (NCBI taxonomy): domain Eukaryota; kingdom Metazoa; phylum Arthropoda; class Arachnida; order Araneae; family Nephilidae; genus Nephila; species Nephila pilipes. The sequence continues at coordinate 203,310 of BMAW01095319.1, forward strand.
CATTTCTAAAATATTACACCTCGATAAGAGAAATACATACTTGTTTAATCTCTTTGTATCATATTTTCAGTTATTAGCCACACAAAGGGTTATTGTTTTAGTTGGAACCCTTTCGGCGTACCACATCACTTTTAATTTTTTTTATCGTTTGCTTCATTACCTTAAATATACTCAATTTAAATAATTTTATCGTTTGCTTTAATTTTAATACTGGAAAAGTTTACTATTGTCTATTTCTCGATATTTCATCGTATCGATATAATTAATGTGTTAGCAAAAACAAAAGCACACATTAAATAAACATGCAATATATGTTCCTATTTGTAATTTCTTTTCTCTTTACAAAAAATTTAGGGCCCCAAATGGTTTCTTACGCCCAGGCCTCTTTATAGAGATGGTCGACTCTGCGGGTTTCTAAGTTACTGTTTTGTCAACCATATAAATGATGTAGCCTTGAGAATTATCCAGGTCCTAGATAATTACGAGATCTTATTTACATTTATTTTTTATTTAACATAATTAAACACAGCAATGCACATTAAGTTTAGCCTTTTTACACCACTAATAGACTACACACTTACAACCTAAATTAACTAAAGAGTTTGAAAGAAATTAGTTCAAATAACACAATAGATGCGACCTTGAAAACAAAGTAATTTGAATCCGATGAAGACGCATGTACAAACGTCAAATCGAAAATACGATAATTTTCTTTTTGAGATTGTCAACATATTTTTTGGCAATACAGTGAATTATTTTGAAATAAAGTATGATGCTCACGATAAAAAATGAACATAAACGCAGACATATTCTTCCTTTATTTATTTATTTTTTCGTGTTTTACAGTGCTCCAAAATCAAAGTGAGAGCATCTTCCACGTAAAAATGGTGCGTGACACTAACCCACTTCTTAAAAAGCAGACGATACCATGATAACAGGGTTCATCGAACACGAAATATGGGTCAAGTTGTTACCCCCTCTGAACCGTTCCATCCCTTAGTGGTGCACGTGGATTTAACCACCCCCGTAAAGAATTCGATAATCGAAGAAATCCCTGGCATTAAGTACTTCCATTCAATCGCATCACAAAATTTCAATGTCAAAAACCGGTTGAAAAATTAAGTACGGCCGGGATGGCAACGCTTGATTATTCCATTTATTATTTTTTGTTCCATTTTACTTTTTTTCCCTGCCAATGAACGAGTTTAGATGTCGTTCGAAGTGAGATCGTTTTTATTTTATTTTTGTTTTATTTGTTTGCGTTACGTGCATCTTTTTAAGAAGAGCAGCGAACCAATGGGAACACGTCTCGCCCTACTAACTCCACTCGTCACCGATCTGACTACAAAAAGATATTCGCTGACCGGTCCCGAACCAGAACCAACCGTCAGACGATAGCCCACGGACCTACCAGTGAAAACCCTTCGAGAGGCATATACTTCTCGAATAATTTTTTCTAAGTTATATCCCCCAGTGAACAACATACAGTTTAGATATGAGATTGTGTTTCGTGTTTGCGGTGTTAGTACTCTTCTTCTGTGCAGGTGAGTTATTATTTCACTTCAAAAAATATAATAATTTTTTTTGAATAAATATAATTATCAGAGATATATATTTCAAGAGAATAACAAAATTAAGTTAAATTCCTGAATATATCTACCAATATTTTGAACCAAACGATTTTCATTTACTCTACAACAAATAAAACCAAAAGATTTTTTTATACTTTTATCATAAGGCAATTTAAAAGCATTTAAGTTTTCCACCATTTAAATTGAACGATTTTATTTTCTAGTGAAAGCATTATGAAAGAAAACTTTTAAAGGGTAATTATTGAGATTTTTGTCAACTTCAATTCAAAACTATTTTTTATAATCGTAATTTTAAATCATAGACGTTTTTCAACTGCACAAAACATAATAAATTAATACAATATAAATGCGATGGTGATTCTATATACGCAACCGTATCATTTAATGTTTCTTAGATGAATTATGACAAATATTTTGCTAAAAGTGCAAAAATACTCTAAACTGTTCCAATTTTCTTTTGCCTTTTTTGAGTACTCGGTATTAGGCATACAGAATCGTACATCAAAACCTGCAAAAATAATAAAAAAAAAATTAAGCAAAATTATTTTCAATCTTTAACAAATCTTTAAAAGTAAAATTTTAATATTTGCTGCAAAATCATCCGCATTTAATGCAAAGCATCTTTTTTGTACAATGAACTTTTCCGCGTTCTTATTTTGCTCTATTGAGATTCATAAGATATCAGCAATAATTTCATTCATTAGAAGAATAAGTTACAGCAGCTTATTTTCTTTTCACTTTATCTTTAAAAAAAATGTTTTTCTCGAGGTTTCATGAACCTATTAATGTTTGTATTTTGTACGTGAAAAACTAAAATTTTCCAATGAATTTTGATACAACTATTCTTAAAAATCTTTCAATTTTTTGAAATTATCCGTTTCTAAATATTTCGTTTCTTAAATGAAAATTCCAAACTTAATGCTTTCACTTTATCAGCTTCTATCAGGCTATGAATAAGTGCTCGATATTACGCTAAGATCATATAATTCAATTTCAATTTGAGAGATGTTTAAGTCTTTGAGACAACTTAATTTTAAGCCCGATTCGCTCTTTATCAGTTTTATTTTATTGACACTGATTTATAAAACACATAATTCATTGATAGATAATCAAAAAAATATAAATAAGTAGTTCACGCGCCTCAAAATTTATGATTGGAAAAAGTTTTACAGTGTGCGAAAAATTTCTTCAAGAGATTAGATACAAAATTTCGAAGTGCTTTATAATCACAAAGCTATGCTTAAAAAAAATGTTAATTATTCCTTAAACGAATCGGGATTACTTGTCTAATTTTGGCTCTCGTTACCTCACAAATATATTGCTTTTTTTAAGAATAACATTGGTAGAACTTAAATTTACGTTAATCGCCTGTTTTTATCACTTTTTCGAGACTTGAAATAGAAAGATTTGTATTTTTGAGAACAGACAGTTTAGGTACCAAAAACATTTATATAAACAAAATACGTGATATGCACCGATTTGTGCTTTAAATTACAAATCATTTTAAACTTTTTTTTTTTTTTGGCTGGTGTATTTATTTATATTAAGAGACATATCACGTTCAATAAAGATCAGCTCCAAAACTGTTTAAGGCTCCCATCTTCTGGCCATTTTGATTTCCTGAACGTAATGTTAATCCTATGGAATTTCGAATACCGTTGTCAAATCTTTATTATTTTATCTAGTTGAATACAATAAAGTGCATCTGAAAGAACAAAAAATAATGAATGCTTCTGTGGAATTACTTTTTTCCTCCGATTTTTTTAAAAAAATTTAACCCTATTTTAATGATACATTTGCGAGATTTCCGGTCTTTAAAAAATATTGAAAAAACTCGGTGGAAAAAAGTTATTCCGCAGAAGCCTTCATTAATTTTTGCTCTTTCAGATTCCCTTCATTGCATTCAAATAGATAAAATACTAAAAATTTGAGAACGGTAATAAAAATTCCATGGAATTAATATTACGTTCACGAAAACAAAATGCCCGGTAGACTGGAACCTTAACTAAAGATTATATTTGGGAATTCCACGTATCTTAATAACAATAAATAGTAGGGTTGACTAAACTAGATTTAATTCCAACGTACTATTTGTGACTGTATCTGAGCCAGATTATTATTCTTAGAATATTACCTTACCCTTGATCGCACATTAATAGTATGTTTATTTAGTCTCGCTACTTCTTTAATCTCTTCTTATCTCCAATCTCCCTTATTCATTCACTACACTTCTAATTTAGTAATCTTAATTTACATAAATCACAAGGTGAAGTTCTTAATTCAAGTTACGTAGCGAAGTATTTCAAAGGTTAGTTAAAGGGAAAAGAACATAAAAAACCATTACAAACAGTGATTGCTAATTTTGTACGTACGAGTAAAATGTTAAATAATGCAATATTCTTCTCCTGTTTTCCAAACTATTACTTTAAAATTAAACGCATTTCATCCTTTACGTTTGAGATTTTACTAAAAATTAGATAATATTAAATGTTGCTGTTTCTGTATTCTCTTGACAGCTAGATTTCAAAATTAACCATATTAAAATTATCAAGAGTTTCAGTAATGATATTGAATTTTCAAGTCCCATATGGAACACATCTAAATTCTTCACCCTTCATCAGATACTTCAAATAAAATATAAGGTGTCTTTTTCAAAAAGTTAATGTTGTTTCGAAACGTTTTCTGTAACTTAAACTTTATAAGCAAATCAATCCCCATGTGGAAAAAAAAAAGAATACAGCTCTCTCTTTGCCGATTTTAAATTGTTCACTTAGTTCTAAACAGCACTTAGCTTCAAGTACACACAAAGTGCAGTTCCTCCAATGTTATATTTATCGAAAATGAAATATTGTATGTATGTTTGATATTTTTAGAAACAAAAAGGATTAAAATTTCTAAGAAATAAAAATTATATTTATTAGTAAGAACTAAAACTCTTAAATTCGTACATTTAACAAAAGTGTATTTCCCTGTTTATTTATTTCCCAAAACAATTTTTCAATGAATTTTAACTACACGAATACAACGAGACAGATTTAATTTTCAGTTTCAAAATATTATTGAATAAAGTGGTAAATTTAAATGAATTAAGTGGCCACTGTGGCCTTGGGGTCATAGTCGCGAACTTGGGGCCGGCGTTCCATGGTTTTTCGAGTCTTGAATGACATTAATGGCCCCCCCCCCTCATGAAACAGGGCTGATGCACGTTAAATCTATCAAGATCCCAAGTCCATCTATTGGAGTGATGTGAAAGTTGAGGTGCCAGCTCAGGTGTCGTCCTCGTCATTTGAACGAGGTTAAAAATTACAAGGTCCATCTTCAATAGTTAGTTCTACAAATCAAATAATCAATGAAATAAAACTATTAATATTTATAAAAGATTTTTTGGTGTGTTTAACAATGCTACTTTTCAACCTTGAAATTTATTGGGTCAATTGAACAATGGCCGTATCTAGTGAAATAATTTCTCATGAAGAACAAAAGAAATAATTTTGTATCGATATGCAGTTGATTTTAATATTCTATTATTAATTCAAAGACATACGGACACAATGGACGATATTTAATAGACTTGCATTTGTATTGTTAATTGTTCAAAAATTGAAAAACATTTTCATGACGCAGAAGCATTAATAATAAATATTAAAACTTGCAAACCTATATTTCATACCTAATTTTTTTTTTCAAATGTGTTAGGATAAATGTGTCATGCATGATATATTTTCCAACAGTGTTACTATACTCAGTAAAAGACATCGAAATATACGTGTATTATTTTTTGATTATCCCATTAAAACAAAAATAAATTATAGCCGAGATCAAAAATTTTATAATAGAAAAATACAATAAGCTTTTAGAATCAAAATATTAGTTATATTTAATTTGTTATTAAAATTAGTCATATTTTTTCCCTCAGAAACAGATAACATCATACTTATTTATTAGGAAATGTAGCATAATTTTACGAGTTAATCATGAAGATATTTTAGTCATCAAATAAAGTCTCGCGAAAGGGTAACATTTGTTAAGCAAAATAATATTTTAAAATGTGTTTCATCACCTTCTTATCTAAATCAACACCTAAATGTAAACGTAAGCTTATTGAAAGACGTTGGAATAGTTTAAAATAAAACTAAATAGTTTCGTTTCCATAGCAATAACTTTGCTTTTCATTAAGTACTTAACTTGCTCATTTTCACTTAAAGACTCATGTTGGCATGATACTTCTCAATTGCTATGTTGTCATTTAAATTATTAATTGAATCAGTCAATTCCTTACATAATTTGACATCTACATATCATGCACAAATACATCATACATACACCGATATTTTGAATGGTATATAGTAAAGATAAGTCTTCGCTTAAAGTAATGATAAAATTATTTTATCCTTGTCTAACAATTACTAAAATAGTACTATGAAAAGGTGTTTATGCATAAAATATATATTATCATATTCGTATATATATTCGATTTTGTACAGGATGTTGTACGATGTCTCGCATGATGCAACTGATAAAAATAACATCATTCAATCAAGAATTTAATTGTGTTGCTTAGAAAGCTTTCAGACTGGCACTTTGAATCACTCCTGAAATTATATTCTGAAAAATAAATAAATATTTAATTTCCTTTATTACCTTAAAGAAAACCATTAATGGAAGTTGTTATAAGCTGTTTTGAATCATATTTATATCGCCATTGATCAATGTGCCCCAGTTTATGCGTGAACGTATTGAAATAAACGAATGATTTGTTATTAAGAGCAAGAAATATTATATCCGTGCCAGTTTTAAAGAAAAAGAATAATTAAAAGGAAACGAGTTTCAATAAATGTATCAAATACTATTCTATTTCATCACCGTCAAAGACGTGAATTGGTAGCCTATCATGGATCGTACCACCTTTTTACCTTTTGTCTCACAACCAAAAAAAGAAAAAGAAAGAAAGAACGAAACCAAACTTTGTGGAAAGAATTTAAAAAAGAAAGTAATAATCAATCGCTTTTTAATTGCCGGATGTGGAAAGCAAAAAAAAAAAAAAAATGTGACCCCTGGAGATAAAAATTTCACCTTCTTAAGAAATTGATCCAATCGCCACCTGCATCCATCTTTCCGATTCGAATTTCTGGAACTTTCTCTGTCGCGCAATTCCTAACGTCCCTAAGGACATCGAGAGTCGTTCGGTGACCTACTTTGGTCGCGTCGCATGGGGTGAGGAGAAGTGAAATGCAGTATAACTTCATTTTCGAACCTGTTCAGGGTGTTATTTTCAATTTGTGCAATTTTTTTTTCCCTTTCTCTTACTTTATACCTGTCCCCACCGGCATTTCCCTGTCTGATAGCCAAACACCTGGATGGAGTTTGGTTCGGAATTCTAATTCGTAGGACATCGACTCTGTTTTATGTCTGGATGCCATTAAAACGAGTTCCGATCATGAATTTTCATGAAAGGTGGCATTTTAAGCCTTTACCTATGGGGCGCTCTCCTGTTTAATAATCAAAATGTTACACTAGAAATGTTTTTATAATATTAAGACCAAAAATACGATGTGGCTTAAATCAACATTGTTACGAACGTTAAAATTTTAATTCCATATTTTCTCCAAATTTATGAAATTATGTCGATAAGGTTAACACATTTTGTTATGTCTTATACATGGGTGGTGTTTTATAATAATCCGGTGTGTTCGTAAGTTTTCCTCATATCCCATTAATGGTTGAAAGATGCAAGCCCATTGAAAAGTCCATGTTAAATATTTGTCTAATTTTGATAGGATTTATTTTGGTATAGATACCTAGATATAGCTCCATAAGAATATCTTTAAGTTTTATTATGACATTGTTCCAAAGAAGCCAAAAAATCTCTTAGTTCCCAGTTTTTTAAACTCTGATTCTCATTTTCCATTACCGTTTCCTGGGATTATAAGTAATGAAAAAGTAGAGAGAATTTCGTGGCTGAAGAGTTTGCAATAGAGTCTCTATAATTATAGGTCATTGTATGGAATAATAAGGATGAATGTTAAACCTAAACTTCAAATTCAGATGTTCGTATGGATGTTTGAAGTTTCAAATCTGCAACCACTTTTATCGCTTAGTTACGGCTAAGTAATTACAAGACGTATAAGGCTCCATCGTCACTAATAAATCAACAAAGAGTTAAATAAGTTTAGCTACGATATGAATAATGGTGATCATATAATAGTTATCGCCATATTTCTGAAAAGACTATTATGGTATAACTGAGAGTCTTGATGGAAGAATTTCTTAAGATGTGGTTTCTGAGGTCTAATCACGTAGAATTGCTTGTGCTGTTGTGTGAAGGTGGTCAACGGTAAATCATATCTTTTTAAAGATTAAGATTGTAAAAACATTGTGATTCAAATATGGTCTCATTTTCCTTGGAGATTTATTACGGAGTTGAAAAAGTTTACATTGATTTTAAATCAGAATCGTAAGACTCACCGTCCGGGGGTATACGAGTCTTAGTAGGAATGGTTGCATTTTAATTTCATTGTGCCTTATAGGCTCCTCATACCAAGATTTAAATATTTATTGAATGAGATTTAGCTGTTTTGATATCTTTTCATCTAATCGGGCCACAATTTGAGATCCATCATTACTTGCTACACAGCTTCAATGCATCGCGAATTTAAAAAAAACATAGACATTATGCAACATTAATATATCCAATGTCATCCTCTCACCCTCTATTTGCTACAATATTAAGTACATCGTTGCCTGCTATACAGTTTCAATGCACAGCGGATTTTAAAAAAATTATGCAACCTAAACACAAGAATGATTCATCCAATGTCATCCTCTCATCCTTTATTGAGTCACAACATCAATAACATCGCTACCTGCTATGCAGCTCCAATGCATCATTGATTATAAAACATTATGTAACTTTAATTCAGTATTGAAGAGAGAGGAAGAAAAGGAAATTAATATGAATAAATAGCTTATTCGAAACGATTGCCAAGATCCAGAAATATGGCAATAATATGGCTCTAATTCGACAATGAGGATACTTAGAAGATAAGCTAATTTTCCACTTTTTTTTCTTCACAAATAGTGCCACAGGTTTTGCCTCTCAGAAGTAATCATTCATCATTTTCGGGACATACGTCTTTTCAACTGTCTTGAGAAATAACTATGTCTCTTCTTGTTTTAATTTTAGCTTCAATTCGATGTCGCCTTAACCGCATTACCAGTCACTCAGGCGTGTTGTTTATTTAAGGCAACAGAAGCTTTTGTTCTTCTAGTTCCTTTGTTAAGCGTGCAAGATGATCTAAATAAAAAGCGATGACAAAAGAATCGTCTGTTTTCGTGAACTAACGACTCGTCTCACATCCTTAACATTAAGTTTAAAAAAAAAAGACTTTTATTTGATGTATGTGCCATTTCACACGCAGTCTAGCGAGAAAGCATTATTCAAAAGTAGTCTTTATATAGGTTGGAGAAACGTTTCAAAATGTAAAAACAAAGAATACGATTATTAGACTCGCCTATTATACCTGTTTTACAACTCTAATGTTTTTTGTAGTGTATAATTATATCAATACATTCTTCATAAATACACACACTTTTTTCTGATTATTTAATCAACTGATCTATACGAGTCATAGTATTTGTTAATTAGCTGAAAACTAGGTCAATGTTTTGAAGCTATTGCATTGAACGAATTTGTAAGACTATATTTAACATATTAACCACATAGACACCAAATAATAACGACATGCTATCGCATTCACAGCGAACAACTATTAATCTATTAAGTTATCTACTAACTTATTACATAAGATAATCTCATTTTAGCAGCGAAATATCATTAAAATAAAAAAAAAACTATTTGTGAAAGCTACAGTTTAGTAAGCATTTGACCTTATAAGACACAAATGAAACCATTACTATCGACCTTTACAAGAATAGAATTGAATAAATTCAACAGATTTCTTCAAATCAACAAAATTCACCTATTTTTTATCTTAAAAGAAGAAAATGTGTTCAATATACATTCAGAATTCATTTTGTAGAATTATGAATACATAAAAGCGCGCTAAAAGATAGAAAAATATTTTTTTAATTTATCTTTTTTCTGTGCGATACGTTTGACTTTCACATTTCGAATATTTGCTTACAATTATGGCATTACCAGATAATAGTTCACATTTCAGACTTGGAGAGTTTTTAGTAAGATGTATACATTTCCATCAGTCTGTCATGTGTATTAGATTAGACAAGATAAAATTTGTGTATTTTATATTAAATAAAACAAGTTGAAATAGCATTAAATCGAAAGAGAAAATCAATTTTACTTTTTTCTTGTCAAATAGCTAGTGATAAAAATTTCACATTGCAATGTGAAAGACAAATAGCTATATTTTATCACCAACTTATCTTGTAAAAGAACCGACTTATCTTGTAAAAGATAAGTTGGTGATAATCAAGAATAATCAAGTTCCTTACATCCTTACTAGCAAATGGATGCTTTGATATAACTCACAAAATATAATGTTATATTTTCCCTTCGTTGTTGGCAAACATAAATATTCTGTGAAAAAAGGTAGATTTAAAAATAAAATCATACATGTCTACAAAAATTGAATTTATTGGAATTTCTACTATTAATAAATCGCTTGTTTTTAGAGATTTTTATTAACTTTACTAAAATATGGACATTTACATAAACTACAAAAGCATTTTAAATTAAATAAAATACATTTTAAATGTTGGTTTTCTTATAAATGCTGCATTATTTATTGGTGCATGTAATGTTACTATAATATTTAGACTTATATTAAATTTGAATTGGATATTCACCGCAAAATATAAAGAAGACATCTTAAAATAGAACAAAAACCAGTTAAAATTGTTTTATCTGTCTAAAATATCATATTACAAACGTCGCTAGCCAATATTATGAGTAATAACGTAATTTTTTAAAATTTATTACATAAATTTACGCTGCTCCCAGATATAAATAAAGTTAAAAACTGCGGTAATTATTAAATTCGTGAAGGGGATAAAGGTTTGAGAAAGCTCTTGAAATCGGATAAATTTAATTGTCGGTGGAAACTAATTCAACATATTAATTAGTAATAACAAAATGAACGAAAATAAACTCAAAATAAGACCGTCCATCAATGCCACTTCTTAAAAAGTAACCATTTTATTGACTAACGCATTTAAGTTTAATGTCTGATTGGCACAGCCCACGTTTAGAAAAGTTCATTGAACTCCTTTGGATACATTAAGACTTTTAATTAAGGTTAACGATTTCCGACTTTTTATGTAAGCCCACATTCTTTTAATAAGAGATAATTTAAATTTAAAAATTAATAATGCATGAAAATGTACGAGATGACAGATTAGCGAATAAAAAAGCATTTGAATTTTTATGGAATTCTAATTAGTTAAAATTAATTGCACGCTTTAAGTTTGTATTTGAAATAAATATTCCTTTAAAATAAAAAAAGAAAAGAATTTAATCAGGACACAATAAAATCTTTTTCAATGAATCCCTTTTATTAAAATGTTCCGTTTAGAAGTAATGTGAAATATTTTTTATTCTTAAATATGTGAAATATTTCTAATTCTTAAATATGTAGGTTTAAAAGAAACAAGCTTCAACAGATATTTTAAATGAAATAAAAATCTCGCATCATCTCCAATGTCGAATCAAATAATCAGATTGTTACCAAAAATATTAAGTGTCTTGTTCAAATGCTTGTCTCACACCTTCCAAAAACCTGCGAGTTCATTTACGAAAAGGAAAAAGTTATTCTGTTAAAAATTATTCTATATAAAAAGAATCGTTTGGCAATAATATTTTGACGCTTTCAAATCAAACAATAATAAAAGTAAAAACATTATTCTTCCAAGTGATTTTGAAACATTTTTTTTTTATGTTTTAAACAAACAATATGAAAATAAATATATTGAAGCCAATGAATTCATTACGTAGTTGTTATACTAATTTATAAAGCTGATATTTTATGACTTACTATTTGATTTGATCGATTTTAAACATTTAAATGTAACTGTAGTAGTGTTGGCTTGATTTGATTCAAATTTAATTAATGTCTCTTCCGAATTTCTCCTAATTTTGCATTTGAAGAGGTATTTGTCGCATGTGTTATTGCACTTATGTTAAGTACGCTTTTAGAAAAGGTTAAATAGTCACCCAGAAACATTAACAATTTTTTTAAATGAAAAAAGATTACTATTATTATTTAACATTTTAAACAGTTTTTCAGATTACACATAATTTTACTCATTTATATTTGAATCATGCAATATATCTGAACTTATAAATTGATTTCTGTCTTATAGTGAGTGCACAAAGAAGCAATCCATGCAAAAAGGAGAATGGACTCTTCCCGCATGATCAGTACTGTGATTACTACTACGAATGTGAGAATGGTGTTGCACAAGAGAGGGCATGTCCCAATGGTCTTGCTTTCGCAGGAAAAAGTCGAGGACTCATAATGAGCTGCGATTATCCCCACAGAGTGGGATGCCCCGGCCAAGATGGTTCAATAATGGGACGTAAGTAACACTCTTATCATTTCTGTTGCGATTTTTCATTTTTTTTTATTTGAATGGCCGGTGTAACCTAATGGTCACAGTCGCGAACTCGTGGCCGGCGGTCTATAAGTATGAGTCCTGTTGCCACTAGAGACTTATGTTAAATAAATCGTGGCTCTAAGTCTTCCCGTTAGCGTAATGTAGAAGCTTAGAGACAGAAGTGCTAGCTCATGTGTTGTCCTCCTCACTTGAACGAGATTCAAAATTACGAGGTCCGTCATCAATAACTCCCGTGTTGTTTTTAAGTGTGATATTAATAAACATTCCATCAATTATTTTATTTGAAAAGGATACCTGTATCTCCTACTTGGATCTTCTAATTGTTCTTTCAAAGTTCTTTAGGTTCAATCCTAATTCTATTAAAGAGTAGTGATGTGGAGCAATAGAAACTTAAACGCGTAAATTGAAATTGACCCCAAAGTTCTCATATGGTTTGTTGTTGTGTGAAAATTAGGAAAGTGTAGTAGCTATTCAGTTATTCTCCTAGTTACTTGAACATGGTTTAGAACAACGAAGTTCATCTTGAGTACATCGATTATTATTTCAAGCCAAACCGAAACCCAAAAACTTGTAATGAAACGAAGGAAAGCTACTGTATGTTGCGTTTCAACCCCCCCCCCTCCCTTATAACGTGATGGAAGAAGAGTTAATAACTCAGGTGTCCTCGTCGTCGCTTAATCACAATTTGAAATTACGAGGCCCACAGTCAATATCATCTTGTATCGCTTTAGCTTGGCGTTAATTCAAATCTAACGAGAAAGCAAGAGTTTATGAAATGCAGGAAATGAAATACAATGCGACATTTATAAAATTGGAGAAAAATATTTAGAAGTGAAAATTTATTTTTGATCATTATACATAACAAAATAACAAATGCATAGCAATGAGAGGGATAATTAGAAAGATTTTTAGAGGATTCATTTTCAAAGTTTTTTTAAAATTTCAATTTTCTATTTTGAAAAAATACGAAATATCTTTGCTCAACATGTTCGAATCCTCCCTCCTCCACCCCCCAAAAAGGAATTTTAAAATACCTAGTTGATTGCATTAATTTTCCTTTCATTGACATTCTTTAAAAATTGTATGTATGTTACTATACTGCCTGTAGTGCAAAAAACTCTTGTAAAAATTGTAATTGATGAGAAAAATTTCAAAATATCTGAAACTCAAATAAATAAACAAAATCATTGCAATTTTTTTGAAATATACTTCTTCCTTTTATTAAATGATATTTATTTTTATTCACAGAAACTCCCATCGGAACTGAGAACTGCCCATGGTTGTACGGAGTGTTTGCCCACCAGACCAGCTGCACTCGATACTGGCAGTGTTGGAACGGAACTGCCACCATCCAGCAATGTCCCTTCTCTCTCCTCTACAACGATGTTCTCCACTCTTGTGATTGGCCCGACAATGTTCCAGACTGCCAGAAACATCGTAAGTGGAAGACTCTATTATACATAATCTTTCGGTTAAGAAAACAACGTAACCACCATTCTCATTAGATGAATACGATTCCATGTGATTAAACCTTTTTGATGATTATGAATTATTAAAATCTTCATCAAGCTTGTAACATAATACGTGCGAAATAGCTGTACGTATCATGGCAATTTTTAACTGAATTAGCTCTCCCGAGTCTGGAACCTGTTATTTTTAATTTGTACATAAATCATAAATTTGCCATCTAAAAGTCTTTTTCAACGATTATATTAAGGAAGCTCTCTCAAAAAATATAGATGATGTTGGAGTACTTAGCCCAATTGGGTCCTAATCTCCAGTTTGATTTATTGTTTGTATACTTTCCCGGAAATTTAAGGAAATGATAATTATCAATTTAAAAAAGGAAATATTTTTTATTAGAATTGCATATTTAAAAACTGTATAAGTGATTTTTAAGATATTAAGCTGCAAAAGATTTTTTAGTGTGTGATTACATCTACCAACAGGGGCACAGCACTGTTGTTACGGTCAGAGCTGAGAGCTTGAACTCTGGTTGGATGTATGGTTCATTCCCATTAGAAAAGCCATTTGGCTTAAAATATTTATGAATAAACAATAGTAATGTGTGAGCAATTTAGCGTTATTACCGCTTTTAAATATCCAATTATAGTACTTCAGAATACGTAAAGATAAATAAAAGAATTATTATTGAATTGAGCGGCAAGATAAGAAAAAACTTAATTTGATGGACAAAAATTCTTGTTCTTCGAAATTCTGTGCGATAGTTTGAGTATTTTAGAAGCCTAGTGAATTTCTGGCAAGGACAAATGTTATAGGTTGTTGTATTAATTATTTAGTTTAAAGAACAAAAGCATGTTTAAGTGAGAATAATAATATGAGTAAAATAATTAATAAAAATTTTGTATATTAGCATACATTGATTCTTTAATAGAAATTCTTTCATTTACAAATTCTCCGATTAATTTTGTAAATAACTCGTGCTTAAATACAGCACATATCTGTGTTCTTTATTTCAAGCTAAGATTGGTTTTTAACTGAATAATTCATCCACCAAGATGTCCGAAAGCATGTAATTGATATTAACAACATACTATAAGTAAATATAAAATATCAAATTTTCTGTAATTCATTGTTGTTTGAATAGAACATATAAATTCACTTACAAAACAATAACTAA